>CAUYLG010026878.1:0-255844 GCA_963573385.1 Cacajao melanocephalus
TTACCCTTTTTTCTCTAATCTTGCCTTCTCGTTTTATTTCATTGAGTTGATCTTTGACCTCTGATATCCTTTCTTCTGCTTGGTCAATTCGGCTGTTGAAACTTGTGCATGCTTTGCAAAGTTCTCGTGTTGTGTTTTTCAGCTCCATCAATTCACTTATATTTATCTCTAAGTTATCCATTCTCGTTAGCATTTCGTTAAATCTTCTTTCAAGGTTCTTAGTTTCTTTGCATTGGGTTAGTACATGTTCTTTTAGCTCACAGAAGTTTCCTATTATCCACTTTCTGAAGCCTGATTCTGTCAGTTCATTGCACTCATTCTCTGTCACGCCTTGTTCTCTTGCTGATGAGGAGCTGCGATCCCCTGTAGGAGGAGAGGCATTCTGATTTCGGGTGTTCTCAGCCTTTTTGCACTGGTTTCTTCCCGTTTTTGTGGATTTATCCACCTGTCGTCTTTGTAATTGCCGACTTTCAGATTGGGTCTGAGTGGACGTCCAGCTTGTTGGTGACGAAGTTTTTTCTGTTGCTTAGTTTTCCTTCGGTGGACGCCCCTTCCCTACAGAGCTAGGCCTTCCTGGGTTCAGCTGTGCTTACTGTGAAACTCTCAAGTCCTCAGCGCTTCCAATTGCTGTTCTCCTTGTGGGGATGGGACCAGCCGAGCCCGACTCAAAGGGCACCCAGTCCTGTATACTCTGCGCTGAGAAGCGCTGCGCCAGGGCGCCGGCGAAACAGCCGCGCTGGCCAAAAGAGTCGCGCTGGTGACCCGTGTGGCTCCTCTGCCGGGAATCTCCCAGTTTGTGGACAACAGAAATTCGTCTGAAATTGCAGCGTCCACTCACTCTCTGCACTGGGAGCTACAGTCCTGAGCTGCTGCTAATCGGCCATCTTGGATCTCTCTCCTGTGCTTCATATTTTTATAAAACTTACTTAATTTCATGATTTGAAATTTAAGAACTAAATAGCAGGTCAATATTTTAAAACATTTTAGTCATAGATTTAAAATTTGATAGGTGAGTACCATAAAAATAGTATTACGGATTTTCATATTTATAAACCTGTTTTTATTTACCTAATTAGAATATAATTCTTAGCCAATTCTTAGGTATGCTCATGAATAAACTGCTAATAAAAGACTCTGGTCTATGATATCTCGTCTAAATCAGCAAAATATAATATATACAGCAGATTCCATAATAAAAATAAATATAACTAATTTTTTTTTTTGAGATGGCGTCTTTCTCTGTTGCCCAGGCTGGAGTGCAGTGGCGTGATCTTGGCTCAATGCAACCTCTGCCTCCTGGGTTCAAGCAATTCTCTTGCCTCAGCCTTCTGAGTAGCTGGGACTATAGGCATGCACTACCACACCCAGCTAATTTTTGTATTTTTGGTGGAGAGGGGAGTTTCACCATGTTGACCAGGCTGGTCTCAAACTCCTGACCTTAGGGGATCTGCCCACCTCGGCCTCCCAAAGTGCTGTGATTACAGGCGTGAGCCACCGCACCTGGCCACCTAATTTTAAATGCATATTAAGAAATGCCAAGGCCGGGCAGTGTGGGACATGCCTGTAATCCCACCCAGCACTTAGGGAGGCAGAGGCAGATTGCTTGAGACTAGGAGTCTGGGTAACATGGTGAAGCCTCATCTCTACAAAAAATGGAAAAATCAGCAAGTATGGTGGTGCATGCCTATAGTCCTAGCTTCTCGGGAGGCTGAGACAGGAAGATCACTTGGATCTGGAAGGTCAAAGCTGCAGCGAGCCAAAATTGTACCACTGTACACACTCTAGCCTGGTGACAGACTGAGATTGTGTCTCAAAATATATAAATTAACAACAACAACAATTTTAAAAAAAGGGAAATGTCTACATTAGAAACTACCTTATTTTTAATGTACAAATAAGACTGATGGTTCCTCTCTCTCAATGGCATCTCCACCTTAATCAACGGCCAATGCTTGATCACTACCTCTTAGATAATAGTCAACAACTTTGTAAAGGTATTTGTTCTTGCGAGACCTTGGAAGAAAGCTCGTTATTTTTTCTTTTTCCTGAGAAAGGGTCTTGCTCTGTCACCTAGGCTGGAGTGCAGTGGTGTGATCATGGCTCACTTTAGCCCTGACTTCCTGGGCTCAAGTGATTTTCTCATCTGCCTCCCAGGTAGCTGGGTGAGTACCACCATGCTTGGCTGGTTAAAAAATTTTTTTTGTAGAGATATTTTTCCTTTTTAAGGAGAAACAGTTTTTCATTTTTTAAATTGGTTTTAATTATAAAGATGATTTTCAATTTCTCTCAAAACTTTTTTTTAATAAAAAGTCAAATAGCCCCATATCTTATGGACTTAACACATTAATAAAGAATGTATTGAAGATCTTAGTTCTCAACCTTGCCTTTGAATTAAAACTTTCTTATTATATGTAATAAAATGACTAACGAACCATGTCTAATTTATATGTATGTTTCTAAGATCATGATTTTTTAAAAAGTTTTAGAATATATTAACTATGACATGTTCATAATTTATACTAGAATATGCCTACAAGTTAGCTCTTGAACTAGAATATGTAATTTCAACACATTTTCCATGGGAATAATCTTATTTTCAAATTGAGTCATCTTTTATCACGTGCTTAAAACTTTTAATCTGTGCATCAGTATCTTTATTTGTCCATAGCACTTACAGTAAAGAGTAAGAAAATTCCTTAGATGTCAGCGCACAGTTTGAGTAGAAAGAGTACTGATTACAGGTTAGAACTAGTGCTGGTGGTGAAAAGGTGTTGGTAACCACACCTAAAGCTTCTAAAAATTCATGGCAGCAAAAGAGGCTACTTTGTTAGCTAGATAATCTCCAGAATCAGCAAAAGGCAAGTACTAATCTTTTTCTTTCTCCCCCTGAGATGGAGTCTCATTCTGTTGCCCAGGCTGGAGTGCAGTGGCGTGATCTCAGCTCACTGCAATCTCTGCCTTCAGGGTTCAAGCAATTCTCCTGCCTCAGCCTCCCAAGTAGCTGGGATTACAGGCATGTGCCACCATGCCTGGCTAATTTTTTTTTTGAGATGGAGACTTACTTTCTCACCCAGGCTGGAGTGCAGTGGCACGACCTCAACTCACTGCAACCTCTGACTCCAGGGTTCAAGTGATTTTCCTGCCTCAGCCTCCCAAGTAGCTGGGATTACAGGCGTGTGCCACCAAGCCTGGCTAATTTTGTATTTTTAGTAGAGATGGGGTTTCACCATTTTGGCCAGGCTGGTCTCAAACTCCTGACCTCAGGTAATCCACCTGCCTCGGCCTCCCAAAGTGCTGGGATTACAGCTGTGAGCCATCATGCCTGGCCATTTTTTTGTGTGTATATTGTTAGTATAGATGCAGTTTCACCATGTTAGCCAGGCTAGTCTCGAACTCCTGACCTCGTGATCCGCCCGCCTTGGCCTCCCAAAGGCTGGGATTACAGGCGTGAGCCACTGTGCCCAGCCTGAGCCACCACCCGGCCTGGCAAGTACTAATCTTATTTAGAGAAAATTTCAGAGAAAAAGAACTATGATTAAATGTAAAAGTAGAAAATATAAGCTTAGAAGTAAATTTTGTCTACCTAAATTCAGATAGTTATCATGTATCATATATTATGTTAGTATCCACAAGCCCAATTATGAAAGAACCATGTGTGTGTGTATATATTTATATTTTAATTTTACAGTAAGTTCCGGGATACATGTACAGAACATGCATGTTTGTTACACAGGTATACATGTCCCATGGTGGTTTGCTACACCTATCAACCCATCATCTAGGTTTTAAGCCCCACATGCATTAGGTATTTCTCCTAATGCTCTTCCTCTCCTTGTCCCCCACCCACTGACAGGCCCCAGTGTGTGTTGTTCCCCTTCCTGTGTCCATGTACAAGAACCATATATTAAAACAAACACACCTGCTGATTCACTGGGGGCTGGTTTACTTTTCTTTTTTGCTTCTGGTAGAGGTTGGTATGGTCTTTGTCCCACAGGCTCATCACCTTGGATAGCTGTTAAATCATGCATACTGAAGCTTCTTAAACGTTCAGTTATTGCTCCTTGGCTCTATTTAACAGAGAATTGATAGATCCAAGAAAAGAATACTTTAAAAATATTTAGTATGTTTACATTTAACTATCCCTGAACATTTTATTAAGATAACTTCAGAAAAGCTGAAAGAATTGTACAGTGAACACCCAATATTGTTTACAATTTGCAGTATCTGCTTTCTCACATATCTAGCATCTATTCATCCATGAATTCATTTTCTTTTTTCATGCATTTCAAAGTAAGTTGTAGACATCAGTACATTTCACCCCAAACATTTCAGCATCATATTTAATTTAATTTAATTAAAAATTTTTTTTATGAGAGAAAGAAAGGAGAAAGAAAAAGAGGGAGAGAGAACAGGATTCTTGCTCTATTGCCCAGGCTAGAATGCAATCTTAAAAAGGTATTAAAAACCTCTTTTATGCCGATAATTGTGCTTAACAACGGAGACAGCAAGGAATAAGGGAAGAAAATAACAAACAGCCAACCAATATTTCACTTAAGTCTGTGAAATGCTATGCAAATACTGAAGAGTAATTTACTTCCAATTATGTAGTCACTTTCAGAATAGGTGTAATATGATACTGAGAAAAATGTATGTTTTGTAGACCTGGGGTGGAGAATTCTATAAATATTCACTAAGTTTACTTATTCCAGATCTAAATTCAAATCATAGATGTCCCTATTAATTTTCTATCTCGTTGATCCATTGAATATTAACAATGCGGTGTCAAAATCTCCCGCTATTATTGTGCGGGAGTCCAAATCTCTTTATAAGTCATTAAGAACTTGTCTTATGTATCTGGGTGCTCATATTTAATTTTAAAGTGTAAAAGATGTATGATGACCTTACCCTCAGAGTAAATGGCATCCATAATGTTGCTGTCTCCTAAAACTAGCGCTCTGGGGCTTAAACTTTAAGATTTAGGGCAACTTTCAATTTTTTGTTTTATGTATTTATTTAGAGACAGAGTCGCCTCTGTCACCCAGGCTGGAGTGCAGTGGTGTGACCTTGGCTACTGTAACCTCTGCCTCCCAGGTTCAAGTGATTCTCCTGTCTCAGCCTCCCAAGTAGCTGGGATTACAGGCGTGTGCACCATGCCAGCTAATTTTTGTATTTTTAACAGAGATGGGGTTTCACCATGTTGGCCAGGCTGGTCTCGAACTCCTGATCTCAGGGGATCCACCTGCCTCAGCCTCCCAAAGTGCTGAGATTACAGGTGGGAGCCCCCACACCTGGCCAAGGGCTACTTTTTAAAGTAAAAGAGACATGACATTGTTTTAAAGCTAAGCTAAGTCAGGACTGGTAATGGCTCTTCCTAGAATGAGTCAAAAAAATGTAAGAGCCAAAGAATCTGGAATACAAAATGACAGTCAATTAATGAATTAACTATCTGGCAAGACATATCTACTACTCTATATATGACTTTAAGTCCTTTCCCTTAACAATATGGCAGACACTAGGCACAGGTGGGCATTTAAATGGAAATTAAGTAAAGTTAAATAAAATACAACATTCAGTTCTTTAATTGCACTAGCCACTTTTCAAACGTTCAATAGCTGCGTGTGGCTAGTGGCTACTGTATTGGATGGTGCAGATACGGAACATTTCCAACACGGCAGCTCTGAAAGAGACATTTTCTGAACTGTTTATGCATAACTACATTTCCCCTGCTAAAGTATAAAGCTTTGTAAAAGCAGGAAAAAAAAAAAAAAAAAAAGAAAGAAATCTAAATTTACCTACTTTAAATTTGCATAGCATATAGATGAGTCACTTCTTATTTATAGCTAGATTAAAAATATTCTTCTAAGGGTTTTTTTATACTTATTATTTCTTCTTTTCACACATATGAATTTATGATTTCCTCTAGTTACAGTGTTACCATAGAAACTAATCCATAATGGTTCATCTCTAAATTTCAAAGTCAAAGGTGCTACAAACATTTGGGCATTACTGTTAACTTGTATTTTATACTCAAGGAAAAGGTTTTAATTTATGAGTCTTGATTCAGTTACTCTGGGTTAATAAAATATTATGTCAAAACCAAATGCCATTTCCATATCCCACTTGAGCTGTGTATTTCTACCATATTTTTGAATTGTGATAAGAAATCATTAAAGGTCTATATTCTCAATAAAAATAATTGGATTTCACACATTTAAAAAACATTTGTGGCATGGTTTAATTCATTATACATGGTTCCTCCTTATTGGATATCATTTACTTATCAAACAGATAGTTGACAGAAGACTTCGGAGACATACTACAAGGAGGTGACCAGTGTTCATCTGAAACAGATGCCTTGTTTTCCCAGAAATGTCATTCTCTTTATTTCATCTTTGTAGTCTTGTGCCCTCTCTCAGCAATTCCTGATTTCTTTATCTACTGCCACACAGATGACAAATGACATGCACGTCCATGATACCCTTCACCAAATTCACATGCGATTTCCAAGGCTGGCTATAATTCGCAAACCCTCGAAGTCAAGAAAGTACATTTCAGGATACAAATGTCTTGAAGTGTTAACAGAATCAGTCTAGTTTTATAATTATATTATCCACAAACTTTGGTATGTTTAACAAGCATAATCAACAAATTTCTTGGGACATACGTCACAAGTGAAAGCACATACTACTGTTACTTCTATTGTTGTGATAGGTATATTTTGCCTCTAGAGCAAGACTGTAAGACACTAGAGGAGAGGGACAAATCTTAGGCTTCTTCTATTCTCCTGGTACACCTGGTATGCTACTGATATTGAGCATGTAATAATTAAACAAAATACTCCTTATGTCCCTTCTTTTTCATTACTCTTGACTGCTAAAGTCAAGAGTTCTCCATAGGTAGCAGCATGTTTTAATGTAAACACTGTAGGTTTTATGCAGAGGTTCAGCAGCAAACTACAGGTATGGCCACAGGTCTCTCCTAGTCCACAGGTGGACAGATGATACCACCCACCAAGGGTTCACTTCAGGTTTAGATTAAACATGAGCAAGGCAAGGCTCAACCTTGAGGTGTCTAGGTGATCTATCTACAGCCTGGATTTAAATTAAGCTCTTGAGTAACCAATGCTACTATTATGAATACTCAACTATTATCAATCCCTTCAAGGCTTTCAGGAAAGCCAGGTAGTGTAGGGAAAAGCAAAAAGGGAATATGAGCCCTCTTTGAGAACCTCCAACAGTTTAACAGCCATTATCACCTTGGACAATTGGACCTTCCACTGTACACATATTTATGGGCCCAGAATAAAACTAATATAAGGGAGAAATTGGTGCAGTATTGTGAACTTCGGAAATATTATATAAATTACAAGTATCCAATGTAACCAGTTTAATGGATTGGTATAATTATAAAGTAATCACTTCTGAAGGCCACCTTATTCCCTCCAGTTTCTACATTTTCAACACAAAAAGCCCAGTAATAAAGGAACTATATTTGCTATATTAATGGTAAGTAGAGATATCTTCCCTCTACCTTAGAATTCTATATCACAAGCATGTTGCAAGTATACAGTGTGGCTGTAAGTAGGCAGGGAAAAATGCAAAACTAACAACACTACGATGTTTAGGTAGACAGAATGGGTGACTTTTTTCTTTTTAAAAATATTGTCTTTAATATTACAAAATTAGTCAATATGCAGTACACTATAAGAAATTCTGATTCATTTCTCACCCATGTTTCCTGTATCTAATGCTTTACTCCCAACAATATAAGAAAATGATCTATTTTTGAGGCCAGAAAGAGAACATTATAGTCACTTGTAAATAACAATGCTAAAAGGTATTGGTTTTGTTTAAATGAATAATGATTTGTGTATCTATTTTCTTCTATTTAATTTATATAATATTAAGCCAAAAGTATAAGAAAAAAGAGTAAAGGATCTGGTGCAGCGGCTCACGCCTGCAATCCTAACACTTTAGGAGGCAAAGGTGGGAGGATCACGTGAGGCCAGGAGTTTGAGGCTTCAGTGAGCTGTGATCACAACACTGCACTCTAGCCTGGATGACAGAGTTCTAGTCTAGTCTGCTGTATGGAAACAGCAGTCTTAGTCAATAAAGAGGAAAGGCGAGATTACCATCTACAAGATAATTCTGTATCTCAGCACTTTAGATCCTATTCTCTGCAGAATTGTCTGTACTCTGTGTATGTTAAAATTGATCCTAACAATCAAAGTAACAGATTATGATGAGAATGCAAAAGTCAAAGTAATTAAGTATCCTGTAGAATAGTTTACATATTGAAACTGATCATTGTGAGCAGAATTGTTCCTGAACCATCTGAACTTCAGGTGGCACTAAATTCTCAGCTTTTGGATTTAGATGGGCCCAAATGCCTCTTTAAGAAACTGAGAACACTGCAGGGGCTGACTTGGCAGAGGGCTGGGTCCAGAGCTAGTACACTCAGGCTCTGGAAGGGATTCTTTTGCCGCGAAGCAGCTCCCCACACCGGCTCCACAAGAGCACATTTATATCCAAGGGCACTAGGACATCTGACTGTCTATTCGAGTATTTAAGCACATGGTTGGCATCCATAAAAAGGAACCCTGCATGTATGATTAATTCTAATTTCTTTACACTCAAACAATGCTGCCTTTGTTTAAATACTTCATTTCCTGGTTAAACACTACATTAAAATTACTATATTTTGTGTTAAATAAGGGGAATTTATTTTGTTTGTCAGCACCTTTGTATAAAGCCTTCAATTTATTTTCTTCACATTTTTAATCATGGATTAAAAAACATATAACCAGCAATGCTTTATAATCTTACAAGCACAAAATATCCTTTTACAGAATAATTCTTTTTTTTTTTTTTTTTTTTTTTTAGACAGAGTCTCACTCCGTCACCAGGCACCAGGCTGGAGTGCAGTGGCGCGACCTCGGCTCACTGCAACCTCCGTCTCCTGGGTTCAAGCAATTCTCTTGCCTCAGCCTCCCGAGTAGCTGGGACTACAGGTGCATGCCACCACACCCAGCTAATTTTTTGGTAGTTTTAGTAGAGACGGGGTTTCACCATGTTGGCCAAGATGGTCTCGATCTCTTGACCTCGTGATCCACCCGCCTTGGCCTCCCAAAGTACTGGGATTACAGGCATGAGCCACCGCGCCGGCCCAGAATAATTCTTATACTATTCAGTAATGAAGAGCCACTAAGCTCTATTTCTTGTTGATCCTTGACGTTACATTATAATTGCAGATAAGGTTAGTTTCCAGTTTTTAAGGAAATCCCATTTCCCTATGCACATTCAACAATTAATCTGATAAAGCCCAGGATGGAACTGACTGCATTTGCATTAGGTGAGTAATATATTTTAGTGTTTTTAAGATTACCGAAGGACATTGATAACATGGAGAAACATTTTAAAAAGGAAGTAAAAATTATTTGTAACCTATCACCAAAACTACCTATTTATATATCTTTTAGTTTTTTCTGACTCATCATACATACTTTTAGAGCAGTTTCTCAACCTTAACACTCTTGCTCTTTTGCATTAGGTAATTTTTTGTTGTGGGGAGCTGTTCTGTGCTTTGTAGGATATTAAGCAGCATCCCTGGCCTTTGCTTACCCACTAGGTATCAGTAGCAGCCCCCTCTTAGTGGTGACAACCTAAAATGTCCCTTGGTAAAAGGGTAGGAGCACAAAATTGCCTCCAGTTGAGTACCACTGTTTTAGAGATATAAGACGTGCTAGAAATCAGGTTTCACCTCTTCGTTTTACAGGTGAGAAAAATTAATACTTAGATCCATGAACATGATTTGCCCAAAATTTCATGGCTGATTTGTGGAAGAATCAGCACTAGAAAAAAAATCCAGATTAACTCAATTGCTGTAGCATTCAATGTTTGTTATATCATTCTGCTTCCCTAGATTGTAGGAAAAATAGTACAACCTTCTTTTTTCCATTGTCTGGACAAAGGTTCTTTCCTTTTTTTTTTTTTTTTTAACTGTATAATGCTAAGCAGCTGTATGTCCTCAAAACCATTCACAAACAGCCATAAAAATGGCAGTAAGATGTTAGGATTTTTGGATCATTTAAAGTCAATTAGATTTCAACAATTTCACCTGTAAAGTTCAGAAGTCTGTGGTAATTGATTTCTGATATCTGCTAAAGAAATTCACCAAGAAAAGGCTGCCAGAAAAATTCAAAGACATAGTTAATCCAACTAACAGTATTTTGCTTCATCTGTCCTTCATCTGTCAGTAGTGCTGCTCATGTGCACAAAACCATACATTTCTCATGTGAAAAGCTATGGAATGCTGTACATCCTCAGCAAAATCCTTGTAAGTCCTTCATATGTTTATGCTTTGCTCAGCCAAATAGACTTGTACAGTGACCTTGCAAACAGATGCCTGGTAATGAGGTCATAGAACTGAGTAACATTTTCAGAAAATTGCTTTACGGTGTAATAAATGTTCTGGTTAGATTCCTATTTTCAACTTTAACATGCTCAGGTGGTTCAGCCTGGGAAACCTAGTCAGGATTATTGCCTGTTCTTAAAAGGTCACACCAAGAGTCCAAGAATTTTTAGCCTGAAAGATACTTTAAACAAACTATATATTGTAAAAATCTTAAATAATTCTGAAATCTTACTGTTGGCTTTCTTGCAGCTTCTCCTTAAACCTGACCTATTTCCTATTTCAGTTTCAATTTACTCTCAGTATGAAGTGTCTGGTTCAGTGATTCTTCTATGACAATACCCTTGTTTGACATCTGCAGAGATGAAACTAATTTTGTGTACTTTAAAATAAGCATAGTGTAACGAGGCAAATCAGGTTAACATTATGCTATGTTCAGCATATTTAATGACCATTTCTAGTGAATACAGGCTCCAGGATGGGGTCTCCAACATTCCTGTGCTCATGATAAGAATGGTGATGGTTACCTCATATACAGGGATGTTATGGATAAAAGAATCACAACATTGCAAACAAATGGGGACAGTTCTAAACCCAGTATCCGATTTCATTTAGGGGATATGGGTTTCTATTTGTTTTACAGTAGTGACTTAGATGATCTTTATCACTATTCCTACCTTTGGGGTGGACAGGTGATTTTAAGGTGTTAAACATATAAATTAAAAGAAACAATATATCACAAAGAAGAGAGCCAGAGAAATACATACAGGATTTTTGTTTGATGATTATAAATTAATGTAATTTACACATTGTTTTTGTTTTCATGGCATTTTTAAAGAAAAGAATCCCTGTGAGATAATGCTTATTTTAATAATGGAGGGTTATGTGTGGGGTCTTATCACCCAGAGGTGAAATAAAATTTTTGTGGGCTATTCTCTACCTAATACAGCCATTAGCTCCAGACAGACAGTGGCTTGTGCGGGTAAGGGTTGTACCTATCTCGTTCATTGCTACATCCCAGTACCTACCATGTAGCAGGCATTAAATAAACAGATGCTGAATAAATAATATGTAGGATGCTAAATACCAATGGAGGCAAAGTGTAAGATATAAATAAATGAGAAGGGAATGAGGATAAGATAATATAGTGGGTACTGTTGGTTTCCCAGGTGGGAGTAGTAAACACAAGTCAAAATAAAACAAGTACTGTACAAAATAGTCACAATACGTACAAAGGTGTCTCACAGAATAGAATAGACTATATGCAAATGTTAAAATGAGGAGGAAAAATGGGATTTGTATGCCTCTTTAAGACGATATTCTAAAATATGTTTTCTAAATAATTTTTCAACTTGAAATTTAATTTTCAGTTTTTCTCCACAGAACCACGTTGAAGGATGCTTTTAAATATGAAAAATTCAGACAGCGTCTTCGTTGGATGTAAATAAATACATGTACTTGGTTTGCAAAGTCAAAAATGTTAAAGTTTATAACAAAAAGCAACAAGCCTTAGTCCCCTTTTCCTCTTCATCTCCTGCCGATGCAACTCCTTTAAGCCCTCTACTTTCCTATTATAACAGATGAGGATTTTAGTTCTATTCCATTTTCCTGCTCCTTCCCCCATACCCTCAATATGGAAAAACTACAGTTGTTAAATCCTTAGTCTGTGTTCATGATTATAATGTAAATGCAGTCATACTCCATTATTATATTTCCTTTCTTATGTAACTTTTTTTCCCCAGAGTTAATGATCATGACTTTTTTTTTTTCTTTTTCATTGTCTTCCCCTCTTCCTCTTTACATTGCCGCCAATGTTTTTTTCATGGTGCTCAGGGAAGATGTGCAGCTGCATGGGCACCAGCTGCCTACAGCCAATGTGCCATCTGGTTGAAGCATGCCCTCTCACTCGTCGTATTTTTTATTATTTTTTTATTTTATTTTATTTCATTTTATTTTATTTTATTTTTTGAGACGGAGTCTTGCTCTGTTGCCAGGCTGGAGTGCAGTGGCGCAATCTCGGCTAACTGCAACCTCCGCCTCCTGGGTTCAAGCGATTCTTCCGCCTCAGCCTCCCGAGTAGCTGGGACCACAGGCGTGTGCCACCACGCCCGGCTAATTTTTGTATTTTTAGCAGAGACAGGGTTTCACCATTTTGGCCAGGATGGTCTCGATCTCTTGACCTCGTGATCTGCCCGCCTCGGCCTCCCAAAGTGCTGGGATTACAGGCGTGAGTCACTGCACCTGGCCTATTTATTTTATTATTAGTATTTTTGAGATGGAGTTTCACTCTTGTCACCTAGGCTGGAGTGCAATGGCTTGATCTCGGCTCACTGCAACCTCTACCTCCCAGGTTGAAGCAATTCTCCTGTCTTGGCCTCCTGAGTACCTGGGACTACAGGCGCCTACCACCACACCCAGCTAATTTTTTTGTATTTTTAGTAGTGATGGGTCTTCACTCTGTTGGCTGGGCTGCTTGAACTCCTGACCTCAGGTGATCCACCTACCTTGGCCTCCCAAAGTGCTGGGATTACATGTGTGAGCCACTGTGCCTGGCTTCTCACTGGTTTTGGTATCATCCCTGTGCAGCATGAACAATCCTCTTGGCTTTGTATGTCCAGAGATAACTCTCCTGGCACCTTTCATGCACCACATCCAATTTTGGCTGGCTACACTTTGGACTTGCTGTGTGGTGTTCTCTCCGGGAGTTTTTGTCATCTCTTTTCTGTGATGAATAACTTGTTTCCCAGATCTCCTGGGTTTCCTTTTTTGTGGACCATTCCCTAGCTCTGTGAGCATATCTGCTCTGACAAAAGATGACCGGTAGGTAAATCTTGTGACTCTGCATGTCTAGAATTAAGAAATTTCTTAATTCTAAGTTCACACAATTGAAGGCTTGACTATTACAGCACTTGAGGGTGAAAATCATGATGGTATCATGGATGGTATTACTCTGTCTTCAAGCATTCATTGTCACTATTTAGATATTTAATGCCATTCTGATTCTACATCATTTGAATGTGTCATGCTTTTTATATCTGGAATCTTTATGAATTCTCTCCTTATCACTGGTGTTTTGGGATACCCAATGACTTCACTTAGAGTCAGTCATCCTTTTCATTCATTGTGTTAAGTACTTTGTGGGTCCTTTCAATCTGAAGATTCATATCCTTCAGTTCTGGGAAATCTTACTGTATTATTTCTTTGATAATTACATCTATTCCCTCTTTTTAGAATTCCCATGGTTGAATTATCTCTTGGATAATCTTTTTTAGCAGATATGGAAATCAGGAATGCATTTTCACTAAGCAAGAAATAAAAGGCAAAATGAACTTCTAAAATAAAACACAGTTCTTTAAGCTGAAAATTTTGCTATTTCTATATTCATTTATAAACCTATCCTAATAAAAGAAAAAGCCTTTAAAAGCCAAATAAGAGAAAAACTATACTATATTGAAGTGATGATCATTAATAATCATTAATAATATAGTTGTTTTACATGTATAGTGCTGCATAATTAATACATTTCCATTTAACCCTCAATGGAATGCTATTAGGTATATAATTTGAATTTTCCTTCTTGTTCATTATATTCATTTTGATACTTGAGCCAAAGACCTCTCTGAAAAGTTGAAGTGCCCTCATTTCATATCCCTTCACCATTATAGTTATATAAAATCACCGCTTAACTAGAATATTTATTTCCATAGCGTTGTTTTAGTTCAAGACAACTAAAAGAGCCTAATTTCAAAGCAGAATACTATTCAGTCTCAATTTAACGTAATAGCCAAAAACTTAAGTTTTCACTTGAATCTTGAATGGAGATAGACACATGATATTTATGTTTATTGGGCTCCTACTATATGCAAGCAAGCACTGTGCTTTTATATATTCTCACAGATATATTACCCCCATTTTATACATGAAGCAACTAAGGAACACAGAAGGGTATTTTCTCTCCATACCAAACACACCAAAACCAATTATGTTACAGTATTTAAAATAAACCACACAAATTACAACATGCAAAGAAATCCAAAACCATGATGCAAATTTTTACAGAGCACATTCATGGATAACTTGGCTTGCAAACACAACAAATGACATTAGTAATTGGCTAAGTATAAGCTCACATTTTAAGAACAGACTTTTTCATGCCTTATTTTGAATAATCAGTTACCTCATATTGATTGAAGTAGAGGTGCAGAAGTAAGCCAGAAATCCTACCAAGATATTGCCATTGAGAAAGAGACAGAAAAAGAGAGAGAGAAAGAACACCAAAGACAGAGAAAGAAACAGTGGTCATCTTTACTTCAGGTGATTTACTCAAACTACTTTAAGGTCATTAAGTGGGACAATTATGACTAAATGACATTTTCAGGTATTTATTATTTATTAACTACCTCTCATTTTGTGATCAATTAAGAGATTCAAAATAAGTAGAGAAAATATAAAATTAAAATATCTTTAAAATTATTTACTTGTTTTCCAGTATTAGAAAAATAAACATACAGCAAAATTCTGCCACAATTTTATAATGGTTTGAAATAAAAAGCCACCTTACTTTATTTGTTGACTTAATATGACATTGGATTAAAAAGGTAAATGCACAATTACCTTCACTGCTGCAGTAACTGCAGCGGTAGCTGCCAAGTTTAAACCTTGCCGTCCAAAGTTTACCATGGTTTCATAGCCTCGTTCCTTTGCTTGTACAATATAATCATCAATCTCCTGGGGGAAAAAGCCAGAGATGTTAGTTTTACTTATAAACAGTGTTAAGAAGCCCCAAACTAGAACATTCTCCCTTTAATAGTTTCATGAATTTTATAGCATTAGCATGTGTTAATAGGCATTTCTTTCTTTCTTTCTTTTTCTTTTTTTTTTTTGAGAAAGGGTCTCATTCTTTTGCCTAGGCTGGAATGCAGTGGCATGGGACAATAAGTACGCACCACCATGACTCAATAATTTTTAATTTTTTTGTAGAGACAGAGTCTCATTTTGTTGCCTCGGCTGGTCTCAAATCCTGGGCTTAAGCAATCCTCCCACCTTGGCTTTTCAAAGTGTTGGGATCACAGACATGAGCCGCTGCACCCAGCCTAGGTGTTTTTCTTTCTGTTTTTGAGATGGAGTATCGCTCTGTCGCTCAGGCTGAAGTGCAGTGGTGTGATCTTGGCTCACTGCAACCTACGCCTCCAGGGTTCAAGCGATTCTCCTGCCTCAGCCTCCTGACTAGCTGGGATTACAGGCATGCACCACCATACCTGGCTACTTTTTTTGGTATTTTTAGTAGAGCCAGGGTTTCACCATGTTGGCCAGGCTTGTCTCAAACTCCTGGCCTCAAGTGATCCACCCACCTCAGCCTCTTTAAAGTGCTAGGATTACAGGTGTGAGCCACCACATCTGGCTTCAGCCTAGGCATTTCTAAAAATAATTTATAGAAATAACTTATATAGCTTACCCTTTCCTTTGAAGAAAGAAGTGGATGAAGGAATTTTCTATATATTAAACTTGCTCCTTTGGTATAGGGAGAAAGCAGCCATATGACAAAAGCAATCTTCAGCTCATAGTACAGAGGAAACCTAATAAGAAAAACATTTGGAAAAAAACTGCCAGTGAAAAAATAAACCACTGTGGAAATCACAAAAACACTTTTTATAAAGTTCAGTCACTATGCTAACCTTTTTTTTTTTTTTTTTTTTTTTTGAGATGGAGTTTTGCTCTTGTTGTCAGGCTGGAGTACAATGGCACCATCTTGGTTCACTGCAACCTCTGCCTCCTGGGTTCAAGTGATTCTTCTGCCTCAGCCTCCCCAGTAGCTAGGATTACAAGCATGTGTCACCATGTCCAGCTAATTTTTGTATTTTCAGTAGAGATGGGGTTTCACCATGTTGGCTAGGCTGGTCTCAAACTCCTGACCTCAGGTGATCCACCTGCCTTGGCCTCCCAAAGTGCTGGGATTCCAGGCATAAGCCACAGCGCCTGGGCTATGCTAAGTTTTAGAATGTAAAAGTTAGTGATCAGGAGACAACCGTGTTTGAATAATCTTGTTTCAACTATAGATCAGTTCATGAAAGTGTGACCTGAGAGATTTCCCTGCTATAATATAAGAATCTTCCTTTGTAGTAAGCATAGGAAAGCTGCCAAACTGAATGCAGCAGTTAAGAGAGGGCACTAATACCATTTATCCAGTGCATAAGGTTTGCCCACACTATCTGCAGAGTCAAACTGCCATGGAAGTACACGACCTACATCATATGATAGTTGTGCCTATCAGAGCACAACTTCATACACTTCAAGTGTACAATGTTTACCACATACACGCTTGTCTCCATCATTTTCAGAACTCCCCAAAAATATCCCTTCCAATTTCATTTGGCCAGAATTGCAGCACTCTGCAGACCTAAATTGTTCACTTGCAAGGAAAATTGCAAGGAAAATGGAACGTGTTACAATGGGTCTTCCCTGTTGGCCCAGTATACTTCCTCAACCAATGACTGTGGCTTTAACCATGTGACTTGCTTTGGCTGGCAGAAAATGAATGTGATACATGTCATATGCAAGCAGAAGCTTTAAACACCCTTTGACTTCCTCACTTCATCACCCTCAACCTCTTGCTTTTAGCTCTTGCCTTCTAACATGACAACAGCTGCTTCTTCAGCCTTGGTTTAAGGGGCCAGGTGAGGATTACACACCTGTAACCCCAGCACTTTCAGAAGCCAAGCTGGGAGGATCACTTTAGCACAGGAGTTCAAGGGTGCAGTGAGCTATCATTATGCCATTGCACTCCAGCTTGGGCAACAGAGCAAGACCCTGTCACTAAAACAACAAAGGTGACCTGACCCCAGCAAAGATGCAGCCAACCATTTTCCATTATGTAGCTTGAGCAAGAAATAAAAGTTTGCTTTTCTAACCCACTGTACTTTTACGGTTGTTTCTTGCTGCAGCAAAAGTTCACTAATATATAATGAGAGGCTCAGTATCTTGTCCATGAGGAACACATAAATGTAGTCCATTTATCACTAGGATAAATGATAACTGACCAAATTTGGGTTCTTCTGTCAAGGCAGGCAGGTAGAGGGCAGTGAGGATGACTTACTGTGTAGTCAACAAAGAGGTCTCTGCCACACTGCAATTACAGGAGTTTCTGGATTCAGTTGTTCATGTTAAACATTTTCTATATCGTTCACTTTTAAATAACATATATAGGCTACATTTGCAATCAGAGAAAAATGAAGTCTTAAAAAAAGAACTTGGAAACTTAGATGTAGCATGGTTTGGGATCTGTGTTCTGTCACTTAAAAACAAAGAGACCTCCCCAACCAAACCCCTATACCAAAAATATAACAGATAAATGAATGAGCTTTGGGGTACAGGAAGGGAAATTTTTACAGTATTTCAAATCAGAAGAGAGATACAGTGATATCTGCAAATAAAGGAAGGTTGTTAAGAATATTTTAGTATGATGACTTCTATTTTTTTTTTCTAGCAAATCCAATAGGACCTAATGTACTACAAGAATAGGAGAAAGCAAAATGGGAAAGACAGTGTAAGGAGAGAATTGTAAAGGTTTGAAATAGACCAGGCAGAATGTAAGTAGACACTGACCAGGAGCAAGTAAAAGGAATGAGGTTCAAACTGATATCTATGTGAGCAGTTGATTAATTTTTTCAGCTGAATTTAGCAGCCCAGTTAAAGAAATAAAAAAGAATCATTTCGGCTGGGTGCTGTGGCTAATGCCTGCAATCTCAGCACTTCGGGAGGCCGTGGTGGGCAGACCACCTGAGGTTGGGAGTTGGAGACCAGCCTGGCCAACATGGTGAAACCCTGTCTCTACTAAAAATACAAAATTAGTCAGGCTATGGTGGCATGTGCCTGTAATCCCAGCTACTCAGGAGGCTGAGGCAGGAGAATTGCTTGAACCTGGGAGGTGGAGGTTGCAGTGAGTTGGGATCACGCCATTGCACTCCAGCTTAAGCAACAGAGCAAGACCCTGTCTCAAAAAAAAAAAAAAAAAAAAAAAAAAAGAGTAATTGTAAGGCAAATTTAGACTGAAGGTTTGTGTGTCAAGGGCAGATGAAGATATCAGCAAGGTAGTAAACCAAAATATCTTAAAAGGAGAAGTTCTCAAAGTGATGGCAGGGTTTCGATGGAAATGCACTACTGGAATACACCACAGGGAGATTTGAGTTGTCCAGTTAAGTACTGCTCCTTGGTAAAATGTTAAATCCTTGAGGATATAAACATGCTTTAATTTTGCCTCATCTATTTGGAACAGAGCAGCCAGGAAGCTGGTGTTGAGTGGGTGTCCATGTGGGTGCTGACGTTTTCCAGTTCGAATGTTTGTAGATGAGAGTTTTAAGGATAGGGAGGGGGGTGCTAAAACCAGATGCTGTGGGCTTCAAAAGAGGAGTCATTTAGGAAGTGCTACAGGAAAATTGTCTGAAGTCATCAGTGCAGAAAAGGATGATGACAATCAACTTTCCCTATTCCAAGATACTGGGGGAAGGTGTGTGGGAGGTAAGCAGGGAGTGGCGTATGGGGAGGAAAATGAGCTGCCTTTATTTGATGGGGGCTAAAAGGAAAGTAGTGTCCTATGGGAAAGCAGATGACAAAAACAAGTTGCTGGATAATTAGCTAACTTGATCAAAATCACTTAGTAGCAAGAGCAGGATAAGAACTCAGGACACCTGATAATGAGTCTGTAGTTTGGCCCCTTCTCAGTAGTAAAACTTACCAAGCAACTGTTTGATCTGCTACTGTTTCAATCACAGTATAGAGAGCAAAAACAATCCAGTACATCATCCATCGAACCTGGAAATAATAAAAATACTCATGAAACAACAGACGAAAATTATTTGCAACTCTGAATAATTATATGTATGTATGTGTTTCTGGATACATAGTATTTTGGGTCAAATGCAGAAAGTGATGGTTTAATTTTCAACAGGTTTTATGTTTGAGTTCTTTTTTTTTTTTTTGAGACGGGGTCTCACTCTGTCACCAGGCTCGAGTGCAGTGGCGTGATCTTGGCTCACTGCAACCTCTGCCTCCCTGGTTCAAGCGATTCTCCTGCCCCAGCCTCCTGAAGAGCTGGGACTACAGATGTGTGCCACCACACCCAGCTAATTTTTGTATTTTTACTAGAGATGGGGTTTCACCATGTTGGCCAGTATGGTCTGGATCTCTTGACCTGGTGATCTGCCAGTCTTGGCCTCCCAAAGTGCTGGGATTACAGGTGGGAGCCACTGTGCCCAGCTATGTTTGAGTTCTTCACATTACTACATCAACAGTCTTCGGATAGAAAGAGCAAAGATTAATAAATCTCTGGGAATTGATACAATATAATCTAGGAATCTAAATCAGGGAATTGGAAAAACAGGAAATATTTTTCTTAATTGGAAGAATGTTCTTTAAAAGATGTTATCTACTTGCTTCTTTATGAAGACTATACATTATTTATTTATTTTTATTTTTTGTAGAGGCAGGGTCTCGCTCTGTTGCCCAGGCTGAAGTGCAGTGGTACAATTATGATCACAGGTCACTGTAGCCGCGACCTTCCAGGCTCAAGTGATCCTCCTGCCTCAGCTGCCCGAGTAGCTGAGACTACAGTTGTGCACCACCACGCTTGGCTAAATTTTTGTTTTTTGTAGAGATGAGGTTTTGCCATGTTGCTGAGGCTGGTATCGGACTCCTTGGGCTCAAGCTATCTGCCCACCTTGGCCTCCCAACGTGCTGAGATTACAGGCATGGCCTTAACTATTTCATTGTTACATAAGTGATATAGTATAACATGATAAGACTACATTTAATCTTTGTTAGCCTCGAAAATTTTATATTCCTTCCTTATTTCCCAATATGTAGAAATTGTTCAGGAAGCCAAGAACAATCCTGGGCTTTTTACTTCTATTAATGATACTTCCCTAGCCAGGCTTGGTGGCTCACGCCTGTAATCCCAGCACTTTGAGAAGCCAAGGTAGGTGGATCACAAGGTCAAGAGGTCCAGACCACCTTGGCCAACATGTTGAAAGCCCATGTCTACTAAAAATACAAAAATTAGCTGGGTGTGGTGACACATGCCTGTAGTCTCAGCTACTTGGGAGGCGGAGGCAGGAGAATCACTTGAATCCAGAAGGTGGAGGTTGCAGGGAGCCAAGATTGCACCACTGCACTCCAGCCTGGCGACAGAGCAAGACTCTGTCTAAAAAAAAAAAAAAAGATGTATCCATAATGCTAGTTACCCAGGTGGAAAGTGTAAGTAAGGTTAGTCTCCTTCTTCTTCCCCTGATGTAAGACTGTAATCTCCCACACATCTTTCTCCTTCTTCCACTCTAATTCCACAATTATAGTTCAGAATGTTTTAATCTCTTGTCCAAATCAGGGCATGCTGAATGGTCCCTGGCACTATGCATTCTCTTGGTATCTATCCTCCTCATAGAATGATGCCAGATCAATGATTCCTGAGTTAATTATCCCAAATTTTACTTTTTCATCTACCTCAGTACATTTTTTCTTGTCTCTCAAGTGCACTGGAGTTTTACTAACAATTAAAATCTTTGCTCTTCCGTGCAATAATAATAGCAAATACACAATGCCATGCCAATCAGGGGGCTAGGAATTACGTCGATAAATATATCACATAAATTAATTCATTTAATCTCTGTAACAACGTTTACAAAGTAGGAAATACAATTACTTCCATCATAGATAAGAAAACAGTGGCACAGAGAGGTAAAAGAGAAGTCATTTGGCTAGGATTTGGGTCCAGGCTGCCTGACTCTGGAATTGGTTAACCCATTATAGCAGGCAGAGAGAGATGTGAGAAACTGCCCAATGTGGGTTCCAAGAATGACTACCACTTTTCATGTTCTCACCTCATCAGTGACAAAAAAATTTAGGTCCTTATATATAACTGGAAAATGGACCTATTCGTTTTAATACAGATGTTTGTTTGGGTATTTTACAGGCAATATAAAACAATAACTCAAGTAGCTTTTTCAATTTTCTATTTATATAAACAAATCAATAGAAAATAGTCATGAATAACCTCTAAAGCAATTGTATTGTGAAATAAGAATACTACCAATTTGTTCTAATTTATAAAGAATCCTGAAAGCTTAAAAAATTTCCCAAAGCAAATAATAGGGTACATTATCTATATTTAAAATATGAGGAAATTGATTTATAAAATTATTATCTTAAATGTTAAAAAAGTTAAACTAATGTTCTCTTTAGTTTTCTACTTTTCATGAGTTCTTTTCAATCTCTCACTGCTCCGAATCCCAAGCTTTTGTCCAAGTATGGGGATTTTCCTTCAGGTCTAAAATCCTACGTGGGTCTCTGCATGTGTTATCTTTTCTTCCCTTCCCCTATCCATTTCTAAAAGAGGAAATGATACTTTTGTATGAGTTAATTCCCTCAGCCTTTCCAAATCCAAACACTAATTTAGTACTTTCACTTCTCATTCATAAGATTATCTTTTTTTTTTTTTTTGAGATGGAATCTAGCTCTGTCGCCCAGGCTAGAGTGCAGTGGTATGATCTCAGCTCACTGCAACCTCCACCTCTCTGGTTCAAGCAATTCCCCTGCTTCAGCCTCCCAAGTAGCTGGGATTATAGGCACATGCCACCACACTCGGCTAATTTTTTTGTATTTTTAGTAGAGACAGGGTTTCACCATGTTGGCCAGACTGGTCTTGAACTCCTGATGTCAGGCAGTCAGACCACCTAAACCTACTAAAGTGCTGGGACTATAGGCGTGAGCCACCATGCCCAGCCCCTAAAGTTATCTTTTAGAGTCAATCATGACCATAGGCCTCCCTCCCAAAAAGAAATGAAGAAAAAAATGACTACAAACTAAACAATGTGCTTTTGTTAAGCTAGCACAGATTTTGGGAGTCATCAAGCTTTTTAAAACTAAACAACCTTTTACTGAAAAAAACAAAACAAAACTGTAAATACATTACAAGAGAAACTGTTCTGGCTGAGTCTCCCATTCAACCTACCTTAAGACTCTTGGGGAGACTCTGAGAAACCCTTGTGCTCTACAAGTATGGCTTGAAAAACAAGTAATATAGTGAACTCCTCTCATTTTACACAGAGCCAAAATCAATAATTTGCTCAAGATCACTGCACTAGGAAATGGCTGAAGGAGGCACAGTCCACCTTGAAGCCCAAAGGATGCAGCTTTTTTTTTTTTTTTAAATACTTTAAGTTCTGGGGTACATGTGCAGAACGTGCAGGTTTGCTGCATATGTATGTATGTGTCATGGTGGTTTGCTGCATCTATCACCCCGTCATCTACATTAGGTATTTCTTCTAATGTTATCCCTCCCCTGTTTCCCCACGCCCTGCTATCCCTCCCCTAGTTCCCCACCCCACTGACAGGCCCCAGTGTGTGATGCTCCCCTCCCTGTGTCTATGTGTTCCCATTGTTCAACACCCATTTATAAGTGAGAACACGCGGTGTTTGTTTTTTTGTTCTTGTGTCAGTTTGCTGAGAATGATGGTTTCCATTTTTATCCAAATACTATGCAGCCACAAAAAAGGCTGAGTTCATATCCTTTGCAGGGATGCAGCTTTTTTTTTTTTTTTTTTTTTTTTAAGATGGAGTCTTGCTCTTGTCATCCAGGCTGGAGTGCAGTGCCGCAATCTCGGCTCACTGCAACCTCCACCTCCTGGGTTCAAGCGATTCGCCTGCCTCAGCCTCCCGAGTAGGTAGGATTACAGGTGCGCACCACCATGCCCAGCTAATTTTTTGTATTTTTAGTAGAGACGGGGTTTCACCATGTTAGTCAGGATGGTCTCCATCTCCTGACCTTGTGATCCACCCACCTCGGCCTCCTGAAGTGCTGGGATTACAGGCGTGAGCCACTGTGCCCGGCCGGAGCAGCTTTTTTTTTATTTTTATTTTTTTTGAAACGGTTTGATGGTCTTTGTGCATTCTGGAGTGCAGTGGCACAATCTCGGCTCACTGCAACCTCCGCCTCCCGGGTTCAAGCAGTTCTGCTGCCTCAGCCTCTCGAGTAGCTGGGACTACAGGCGCACGCCACCACACCCAGCTAATTTTTGTATTTTTAGTAGAGACAGGGTTTCACCATGTTGGCCAGGATGGTCTCCATCTCTTGACCTCATGATCCGCCCGCCTCGGCCTCCCAAAGTGCTGGGATTACAGGCTTGAGCCGCGCGCCCGGCCCGGTTGCAGCTTTTTAAACAAGCAGCTACCACCAGACCAGTCTCTCCAGTTCTTTAGGATTCCCTGGCTCTTTCCCTCTCCAGTACCCAGCACAGAGACCTCAGTGTAAACATTATCACCTCCTTTCCCAGTAAAGTGGAGGCTTAAGTGAAATAAGGCTCTCTTTACAGGAAATCTAAGACATTCTCAGAAAAATAAAAGCATTTAAGTAACTGCTTGTTATTTTTCATTATTTCACATTTTCATTATTTCACAACTGTCTTGATGGTTGTGATCTTCCAAGGGGATAACAACTGTAAGTAATGCTCCACGAATTGTTTTGATTTACTTGTTAATAGGGTTGAGCAGAGGGAAAAGGACTGTACAGATAGGAGCCATCTGCTGATATTCCCTGTATGACAAGTTGTGGAATGAATTAGAGCTGCTGCATATTCCACAGATTTCGAAAGTAGCTGTGCTTCAGTTAAGTGCTTATTCAATCTTCAGATGAAGTCATTAAATTTAAAACTCACAAAATAAATAAGTGCTTTAAAGTATTTTTTTTTTCTAAGAAAGCAAAAATTATATCTGTTTAGGTTGTGAGAATATTTAATAATGTCAAAAACAAAAGAGGGAGAAAAGGCTTCAATTTTTTAGTTAAACATCCAACAGCAAACCATCTAATCAATAGGGTATTTCTAGGCATTTTCCTGGTGAATTGACTACAGTTCTACATATGCAAACCCCAGGATTTTAATTTGTCTTTAATTAATAAATTCTTTGACAATTTGATCTCTTGAACCTATGAATTTTTTGTTCTCATCAGAAATATGAATCTTAAATATAGCTGAATACAGGCAAAAATTAAATGAATTCAATGGGCGTGTGTTATTCATGGAAGCAACCATAAAGAAAGTTAACCTTGAAAACACACTGCTTTCTTTTTTTCCATTAATGGATTTGGTTGAAAGTTTATACCAAATGACTACTCAGTGATGCTTTTATTAAAACTATACCTCAAGGCCACTCAGCCTACTGTTTAAGGTTTTTCCCAAAAGAAATAGCAGAAAGAAGTCAAGGTCGGAAAAAAAAAATAAAGCCTAAATGTATGTGAAGATAAAGGAAATATTCTTTAGATCAATAAAAAACATTGATAACAAAATGCAGTATTAATACCAAAAAATTCAAAGGAAAAAAGTACACTAATTATCTTATGAACATATGGAACCAAATATAATAGAAATAATTGCTGTTAAAATATGTAAATACAAGTTAGTAATTTAACAGGTGACTTTAATAAATCACAATCCACCTTTTAAGCTACTGAGGAAAAAAGTTACTAACTTTATTGATAGTAATATATTCTCAGGGAAGTGAGAACAAACAGTATTTCTTTCCAGTTCAGAAACAACTGGTAAAACCAACAAACTGTTGTTTAGGTATCTTCACAAGAACAATGAATAATGACAAAGCTGTACCCAATATTTCCTTAAAAGTCCCTTTGGCCCTTGTCAGTCTACAAATCCCCTAATCCCAGTGGTGCACAATTTCAACCCAGATGGCAGTTCATTTTCAGAAAGGGGGCTTGTATTATAGGAGGCTCACATAACATAGGAATTGCCTGAATACTCTGCAGTGCCCTTCTGTGTAGTCTACTCAATAACTACACAAAACTCAAGGAAAGAGAAAAAAAATTTCCTTGATCCCAGAGAACTTAACTATCCAACAAGGTCAAGTTTACACTTATAAGCACTAAGATGGGGAAACACACAGATACACCCTCCTTTTCATTAATCTTTCATGTAAAACATAATTAAGTCAATTCTTGAGGACTCAGGTGGCAACATTAAAAACAACATTCATTGATTCAACTGTAAGTAAATCCTACCTGCCTCATGGCATGGGAATAGAAATATAAACATGATATTTCCATCCTCAAGGATTCAACATTTCACTGGGCAAAAAAACAAGTAAATAACTGTGATTTTAAAAATGCTGTCTGATTGCACATGTAGTTCTAGCTACATGGGAAGCTGAGGTGGGAGAACTGCTTTGGCACAGGAATTCGAGGCCAGCCTGGGCAATATAATGAGATCCCGTCCCTAATTTCCAAAGATGTTCTGGGCCAGACGTGGTGCCTCATGCCTGTAATCCCGGCACTTTGGGAGGCCAAGGCAGGCGGATCACTTGAGGTCAGGAGTTCAAGACCAGCCTGGCCAACATGGTGAAAACCCGTCCCTACTAAAAATTCCAAAAAAATTAGCCAGGCATGGTGGCATGTGCCTGTAATCCCAGCTACTTGGGAGGCTGAGGGAGGAGAATCATTTGAACCCAGGAGTTGGAGGTTGCAGTGAGCTGAGATTGTGACACTATACTCCAACCTGGGGGACACAGCAAGACTACTTAAAAAAAAAAAAAAAAAAAAAAAAAAGATGTCCACTTGCTGTTGTTACTACATTAGACATCCTAGCTCCTAGTATGAATCAAAATCCCAATATTTTCAGGAAAGCTTACTAAAGGGATTATTTATAAAGCTGTGTACAAAGTTCAAGAACACCAACAAAGGATAGAGCATACCCCTGAGCAAGCAACTGCAGGAACTGGTATTATACTTAGGTGGGAAGGACGGAGAGAAGGAAAAGGCTTCCTGGAATCCAGAGATGGTAACTATAGATGAAAGTTACAGTTACAGCCAAATGGTGGTGGCAGGGAGGGAGCTGGGAGAACAAATATTGTGACCTCATGCTTTTCCTGTCTTCTGATCTTGCACAGGGGCCTCTCATGGGTCAAACCCAAAGGAGGCCAGAGATGATCCAGCCTGTATAGATCAGTCTCCTGGCCATAAGCAGTAGGGCAGAGAAGTGTGGAGAGTGGAGGGGAAGTGCCAATGGAGGAGCAAATAGAAGGTTCCAGCACTACTCAACCTGTTAGCCCTTTGAAACACCCAGAATTGAAGTTGTTGTTCACTACTTCCATAGATACCACCTCAGCCCAGATGACCATCACCTCCTGTCTGGATTATTTCAGTAGCATCCTAACTGGTCACTCCATTTTTTAAAATTCTATTCTGCATACAACAGTCAGGGTACCTCCTTAAAACAGAAGTCAAATCATGTCGTCCCTCTGCTCAAACCTCTCTCATGGTTCCCTATCATTGCTTACTACAGCCTGGAAGGCCCTGTGTATCCATCTGGCTCCAGCGATCTCTCTACTGCACCTCCTGTCCTGTTCTGCTCCAGCCACACCTGTTCTTTTACTGGCCCTAGTCATGTGCTGATATGCTCCTGAGGATGCATCCTTTTGGATGCTGTTTCCTTGTCTGAAATACATTTTCCCCAGTTATCCATGTGAATAGCTTGCTCACTTGCTTCAGGTCTCTGTTAGAATATTTTCTATGAGAGAGGCCTTTCCTGACTACCTTGTTTAAAATATCAACATTCTAACTCCCTTATTCTGCTTTATTTTTCTCTTTAGCATGTATCACATATCATAGGCACATCTAACAAGTATTTGCTTTTCCCCACCTTCCTCTGCTTTTTCCCTAGTAGAATATAAACCCTAAGAGGACAAAGACTTTTATTTTGATCACTGATGAATCCTCTGTGCCTGACATAAAAGGTGTAAATAAATATATGTTGATGAATTGTTGAATGAATATGGGAATGTACATAGCTTAATGTGCTCCTTTTTGTAAGAACCGCAAAAGGCTAGAAAGTAGACAGGAGGTAAAGACATGATGAGTACATATAAACTAATATTTTAAGAGATCTGTTTTTGGCTGGCCGCAGTGGCTCATGCCTGTAATCCCAGCACTTTGGGAGGCCGAGGTGGGCGGATCATGAGATCAGGAAATCAAGACCATCCTGGGCAACATGGTAAAACACATCTCTACTAAAAATAAAAAAATTAGCTTGGCGTGGTGGCATGTGCCTGTAATCCCAGCTACTCAGGAGGCTGAGGCAGGAGAATCACTTGAACCCAGGAGGTGGAGGTTGCAGTGAGCTGAGATCGGGCCACTGAACTCCAGCCTAGCAACAGAGCTAGACTCTGTCTCAGAAAAAAAAAAAAAAAAAAAAAGAAAAAGAAAAAAAAAGAGAGAGAGAGATTTTTTTTTTAAAGGAGAAAGAATAAAAAATAGCATGAGGCAACATGAAAGAATGTTTATGTTCTCAAGGATTTAACATTATACTGGAGAGATAATGAGATTCAAATTATGAGAAAGCAGGAATATTTAATGGAACAAGATCCTGGATGATATAGACAAGAATAAGATTAGGAACATAGAGGGAAAAAGAGTGGGCTCAAGAAAGAAGCAGAGATACATCTTCCTCTGGGACAGAAAGAAAGCAAGAAGAGAGTGGCTGTGTCCAGAAGAGATTTGAAGGGTTCACGGGTGAGGCCCTCTACCTTCACTCTTCAGTAGGGGGCATGTTAAGGTTGGGCATGAGTGGGAAGGTGAGTGGATTGCAGAACAGCAGTAAACGTTTAGAAAAGTTGTTTTTAAGGGTGGGAAAGGGAGCTGTCTAGGAAAAGCTGGGACAGACTATGTGACCAATGGTGCCTTCACCAGTTCTGGGTACTGGTGCAAGGGCTATAACGAAAGGTCTAGGACAGTGAAAGAAGAGAAGTATGAATGTGACATACTATTGTCCATAAGAGGCATAATGTGGCTAGAAAATGGCTGAGCCAGGGCCTGGTTCCTCAGCCCCTCTTTGCAGGTAGATGAGGAATGTGTCCAGTTATCACCAAAAGGATATGAGGTGAGGCTTTTGAGAAGTGGGGGTGTCTTTTCCACTTGCTCTTCCTTCCTTCTTGCTGGCTGGGATGGCAGGGAGCAGAGCACCCTTGGAAACTATGTGTTGAAGATGGGTGGAATCTGAGTTTTCAAATATTAATAGTTGCATAGGGAGAATTTCTTGATGAAACGAGCACCTAACCAGGACTGTTATGTGAAAAAGAAATACATTTCTATAGTTCTTCAGTCATTGCATTATTATTGATCACAGCGGCTTAGCCTACCCCAATATAAGAGGTTATACTAATCTCTGTGATAATGAGAGAGCAAGGCCACAACAGCAGTGGTTCCAGAATTAGGTAGGCACTGGTTATAGTACTATTAGCTGCCATCTGTGGCAGGGCTAATACCAGGACCGGTTGTGACAGTACTACAATGATTGAGAAATGGAGAAGAGGACCACATTTTAAGCAACTGTGGTTGAGATATACCCAGAGAAGTATTTTGGAAGGAAATGAAGGGTAGGAAGGATTGATGGTCTCATGCAGCAGATGGAGGCAGAGCCAGAGGAATACTGTTTTAAATTATTATTGTGATCCCTTGGCAAGTGTGGACTCTGTGAATTTGTTAGCTATCATCTGCATTCAGTCTATGTGGCTTCAGTAGTAATCCTCTTCTACTTTCAACAGGCCAAGAAATCAGATAAATGAGCTTGTTAGAAATAGACATAATATTTCAAGTAAATATATTCTGAGTGGGAGGCCAATGAATAAAATGCAAAAAATAACATGCATAAACGTCAGTAGCAAGACTCTATAAACAAAGATATTTGATGCTTTATTTTGTTTACTTTGTTTTCTTTGCCAAGAGTGTATCTAATGCCTCATACAATACCTGGCACAAAACAGATGCTCAAAAACACTTATTGAAAGAATTAATAAGCCAGGCGCTGTGGCTCACGCCTTTAATCCTAGCACTTTGGGAAGTTTAGGTGAGAGGACTGCTTGAGCCCAGGAGTTCCAGACGAGCCCAGGGAACACAGCAAGACCCCATCTCTACCCCCACCACATAAAAATAATTAAAACAAAACAAAACAAAACAAAACAAAAAACAAATGAACTGGGCTAACTTAACAAGTGAGATTATAATTTCTATTTTTTTCTAATTACTTGGTAATAAACGTCTCTTGAAAGTGGTCACAATGAAATGGCAATCATTTTCACTTCTGGAGCACTTTACCTACTATATATTTTCTGACTAAGAAAATGTGATAAATATTTTCATTTAAAATAAAAATATTTAAATAAAAGAATCCTCAAATGGAATCTTAAAATCATTTAAATATCAAAAGGAATTTATTTTCCAAGGAAATATACTCTTATAATTAGGCAAGTTCTTTAGAAGAATATGGAGTCATCTGCAATATAAAGTCATAGTATCTAAAATTACATTCTGATTTATATAGTGCATGGATCAGATCAGATTATCCTACTTAACAAGCCAGCACTTGCTTTATTATTACTCAAATCCATAAGGCTTTTATAAAGCCTGAGCATTTCAGAAATCCAGACAGTCATGTGATGGAGTTCTTAGCTTCACCCTCTCAAAGGAATTAGAGGATATTTAAAGCTGGAGTGAATACTGTAAAATGAATGTACTCCTAGGCTAAATTTACTATCAAGAAAACCATGCTTCATTTAATAGGTATGCATTTACCTACCCTAATGCCAAATGAAAAGTTAGCTTCTTTTCATGATCTCTTAACATTTTTCAACATAACAAGATTCTATCATTTACATTCTTAGAGAAAACTTTTATAAAACTGATTTAGATCCCAGGATAAACAAATAAAGCAAACAAAAAGTAAGCTGCAATTGTAAAATGATCCTCATGATTTCCATCACAGAAACTGAAAGCACTACACAGGCCCCAAGTATACAGGGAAATATGTTATGGCTGGAGGTGCACTGTTGCAGATTTATAAGAGCCATAGATAATAGCAGTAATGGCTTCTTAACGTCCAAGTATTTTTCTTAAATGATACCTTTATATAACTTACTCTTGTTATGCTATGACCAGTGAAATACTATGATAATGATGATATGTTAAATGCTATAATTGTAATAATTTACAGTTGTATAATAAAAAGAAAAATTAATGTGATGTATTAATTTGATGAATATTACTTAGGGCCTACTATGAACTTGGAAGTCAAGGTTTTCCTATACCCTCAAAGCTTTCATGGGGGGATTAGTATAATATAGAAGGATAAGAATAGGTGATTACCAGCACAATGTCTGATTCAACATATAACTACTAGTATTTTATTACATATTATATTACATATTATTCACTGCCTTGTATGAATAAAATTTCTTTACTTCCAAAAGAAAGCCTTCCCTAATTACCCCGACTCCCTCCAAAGATCATATATAATCTCTGTGTACTGTACTTTTCCTTTGTAACATATCCATATGGTTGGTTTATGTAACAACTACCTCTGCCATTTGACTGTAACAACAAATAGGGATCAAAAGTGTGCCTTGTTCATCCTCATATTCTCAGTACCTAGCAACCTGTGCCTGGAAAGCAAGCACAGAGGATGGTTTCCACTCAACTATTTCTTACATTTTAAGGTCTGAATTGATACAAGATCTCAACAAGTAACTCTGAACTGCAAGCAGCAGTTTATCACATACAAAATAGTCTATTTTTTCAAAGTTGTTTTCAAAGTTAACAAAGATTAAACAGCTTTTCAAACTCTCTTAATTATAGATTCTTTGAATCATAAAGCTATTCATGCTGGTCTTTAAGAAAAAATGAAAAATCACACATGCCTAATTATTTAAGTATAACCATACTAAGTAAATCCAGAGCATAACATGTTAAAATATGGTTCACTGGGGAAAAAAAAAAGTCTCTGCTGAGTCTAAAAAGAAATAAACACTGCTGAGTTTCAGACCACCCAATGAGAACTTTATTTTCTGACCATTACTTGTTACTCGCTCAAGTCAGTTCACCCAAAACATTCATTCTATACTACATTTCAGAGACAACAGAGATCCTCTGATACAGATTTCTTTAGAGACAGTATAGAGTTGAAAAGATCTTTCCTGTTTCACTAACTTATGCAATAATTTGGTGACTTCATAATGATTTTCCCCCCATTAAAAACAAAGAGGAACAAAATAGAAAAACAAAATAGAAATCAAATAGAAAAACTCCCTGTTTTATCCAACCCAGATGGTTTGGTTACGGGATTTTTCTCAGAGCTGTGCCAAGTTAGAGGCATGGTTGAAAATAAGCTATTTGAAGTTAAATCCAAAGCGACTAGAGACTGTGGCTGAAAATAGGTTTTTTAAAAAGATAGGGCATGTGTTGGGGGTGAATATGTTAGCTTAGGATTGATTTAAGCTCCCTCAGCTTTGGGGTACTTCTTCCCCCATGGCCATCTAAGTAGGTTTTAACTGTCAGCAGCTCCCAGTACTCCAACGACTGGGAGTTCTACTTTCAGATGCCGAACTGGCAGCAACATTGTTTACCTGCAGTTTCTAATTATCACTGCCAAAGACCTCACAGCATATCCTGTTGCTCTGAAGGAGAAAGCCTCACATTATATAAATGTATCTGGTGTTACAGTGAGTTAAAATGGGGCAGACTGTAAATAGAAATGGATACCTCTGTCATAAAATTGCATTGGTCTTCCCCAGTGCTCTTGAACCACAGAAGCCTGACATATCTCAACCCTGACCTCAGCAGGGTCTGAGAAACTTGAGAGATGGGAAAGTACAGACATGTTTAAAAATTAGATGATAATTAATTTAAAAGAAGTGTTGAAGACGCAAAAATCAGGAACTGCTTAAGGGAACTGTTCCCAGGAGCAGAATTTAGGAAAGAATGACTTTTCAGTCCCAAAATAACTCTCTCCTTCCACACTGGCTGAGAATTCACACTTCACTTTTCATATTATTTAAAGATCTATTGAATTATTTGGGATAATAAGCATTTGTAAAGGACACAGTTCCCTTTTAACAGGACCACACAGAATTTCTCAGGATTTTAGTATGGGAAAAAAAGACTGTTCAGATACAGACTGGGCTACACAGCCATCCTATTGGTTATCTCAGTTCCCAACCCAAACCGTTATCCTACTTTCTTCTTTCTCTTGGTCCTGGGCCCACTTAGATAAGGCTCTTAGGCCCCCACTGCCTTATCTAACTTCACATAGTTGACTCCATCTGGCTCCTTGAACAAGGGACCTAACCTAGCCACCAAAAGAGATGCTTCATTCTCTAGGTGTCTGGCAAGGCTATTGCTGACTTAGTAAATGAAAAATTCCATTCTTTAGTAAGATAAAACCCCCTATATACTACTGTTGCTTTATAATAGGTTCGACAGCACACATTAAACAAACAGTAAGTATTTAGATGTCAACAATTGGCCCTTATAATAGTTGGACCACATGGTCTTCCTGAGAAAGCAAAGACTGATAGAAAAAAACCTCCGGGAAGACAAAATCTCCATCACGACTAAAAACAAACTGTTATCAAATCACTTCTCTTCAAAGGCATGTACAATCAACCACACAGAAAGTTCACATTTAGGTGAGTGGGGGATGGGGGAGGGCAGCAAGTAACGGAGCACAGAGTACAGGACACAAGGAGTAAGGAGGGGCTGCCTGAGTGCCACAGTGGAAGCCCTAAGGAAACAGAGGCGCATAGAGGCTACAGAGAGCTATGAAAGAAGGGTGGATGATTATAAAGGGAAACTTCACTGAAGGAGACATCTGGCCTAGAGCCAGCCACAAAACATGGAAACTAGGAGGAAGTCCTACTGAATAAATAGCCTTCTTTTTCTTTCTTGTTTTTTGGAGATGGAGTTTCACTCTTATTGCCCAGGCTGGAGTGCAGTGGTGCAATCTCGGCTCACTGCAAATTCCACCTCCCAGGTTCAAGTGATTCTCCTGCCTCTGCCTCCCAAGTAGTTGGGATTACAGGCATGTGCCACTACGCCCAGCTAATTTTTGTATTTTTAGTAGAGACAGGGTTTCTCCATGTTGGTCAGGCTGGTCTTGAACTCCCAACCTCAGGTGATCCGCCTGCCTCCGCCTCCCAAAGTGCTAGGATTACAGGCGTGAGCCTATTTTTCTATAATATATTCCAAGTTGTTAATCAAGTTACATAAGATGTTTCTAAAATAAACTATTTGTTTATGTAAACATATGTTTTTAAAAGCAAACAGTGTAGTAAAGGTGTGGTGAAGAGCTGCCTGAGTGCCACAATAAAATAAGATACTGCTTAGTCAGTGGTTTTTAACTTGGCTGTGGATAAGAATCAAACGGGGATTACAGTTATACAGATTCCAAGGCCTAATCATCACAAGGTGCAGAGAAAGGGCAGACAGATGTTTAAAAGGCAAAGTCCACAGAACCATAGTCGAGAACACGCACAGAATCATTGCGATGTGAGATGTGGTCTGCAGACTACCAGCACTGGCATCACCTGGAAGCCTGTTGGAAATGCAGAATCTCAAGCTCAGGCTGGAACTATTAAATCAGAATCTGCATTTTAGCAGAATCCCAGGGGATTCTCATGATCATTAAATTTTGAGAAGCACTGCAGTGAGAGGCTGCGCTGTGTATCTTCCGACAATATCAACTAGAGGAAGATGCTGCTATTTCCGAAGAGAATGTAGTCTTGGGGTTAGAGAAAAGATGAACTTGGTACTGTGAGATCATTTGTTCAGTGTAAACATTTAAAATGTACCCTAATTTTCATAATGTTGTTTAGACACATTATCATTTAAAGGAAAACACCAATAAGCTAAAAAAAAAAAAAAATAGGAGTTGGGCCTTTAGCATACTTCTCAGAGGCACTGTTCATAGCTATCAATTGAGTAGACAAAAGAATTTAAAACTCTAATTATTCTCATAGCAAGAGAGAGTTTTTTTTTTTTTTTTTTTTTTTGAGACAGAGTCTTGCTCCATCGTCAGGCTGGAGTGCGGTGGCGGGTTCCCGGCTCACTGCAACTTCCGTTTTCCGGTTTCAAGCAATTCTCCTGCCTCAGCCTCCCGAGTAGCTGGGACTACAGGCACGCACCACCACGCGCGGCTAATTTTTTGTACTTTTAGTAGAGACGGGGTTTCACCATGTTGGCCAGGATGGTCTCGATCTCTTGACCTCATAATCCGCCTGCCTCGGCCTCCCAAAGTGCTGGGATTACAGGCGTGAGCCACCGTGCCTGGCCGATTTTTTTTTTTATACAGGGTCTTGCTGTCACCCAGGCTAGAGTACAGTGGCACAATCATAGCTCACTGCAGCATGGAACTCTTGGGCTCAACTCATCCTCCTCCCTCAGCCTCCTGAATAGCTGGAACTACAGGCATATGCCACCATGCCCAGCTAATTTTTTCTTATTTTCTTATTTTTTGTACAGACAGAGTCTTGCTATGTTGCCCAGGCTAGTCTCAAACTCCTGGGCTCAAGCAATCCTCCTACCCCATCCTCCCAAAGTGCTGGGATTACAGGAATGAGTCACCATGCATAGCCAAAAGACAAAATTTAAAGTAAATATTTGTATAATACATTTCAATGCATTTTAATTTTTTAGTGGTTTTTCAAAAAAACTTTTTCATTTTACATTTCCATTACATTTCTGGTGCTTTTAAAAGTTATGATGTTTTGGAGAGTGACTTTATTTCATATACTTAGCTACAATCTTCAGGAATAGCTCTAGCTTTTATATTTTTAGGAGGACCTTTCACGGTGTGATGGCAATCTGGTTGACAATCTGATTATTACAGCTGTAGTTGGTAAAGCACTATATTTTTAAAATTACATAATGGAAAGATGATGTACATGTCTGGGTATTCCAAAGACAGATCCTGGTATTGTGTGAAAGGGGAAACATCATTGCATAAATAATATAACCTTTAGCTGAAAAGGAAAAAATAGGTCTATCTGATATTATTAGAAAATACTCCTTTTTAAATTTGTTTAGAGGCAGGGTCCCACTCTGTCCCCCAGGCTGCAGTGCAGTGGCAAAATCCTAGCTCACTGCAGCCTCAGCCTCCTGGGCTCAGGTGATTCTCTTGCCTTAGTCTCCCAAGCAGCTGGGACTAGGCATGTGTTACTATGCCTGGCTATTTTTATTTTTTTGTTGAGATAGGGTCTTGCTATGTTGTCCAGGCTGGTCTGCTGGGCTCAAGTGATCTTCTTGCCTTGGCATCCCGAAGTGCTGGGATTATAGGCATGAGCCATCATGCCTGACCCATTTTTAAAATAAGATATAGGTAATTTAATATTTTGTCACTTAAATTTAGTATTGCTTGCTTAAACTCTTTTCTTGTTTTTCATTTTTTCAGTCCTTTTCTACCTTACTCTCTTAGTTATTTAAGTGTTTATTTTATTAAACTTGTTCAAAGAAACTCCTAGATATACTAATTCACCTGATTTTTTAATTTTTTGCTTTTTATATTGCTTTATTCATCCTACATTTCTCTCTTTCTTTTTTGAGATGGAGACTTGCTCTGTCACCAGGCTAGAGTACAGTGGCACGATCTCGGCTCACTACAACCTCTGACGCCCTGGTTCAAGCGATTCTCCTGCCTCAGCTTCCTGAATAGCTGGGATTACAGACATATGCCACCACAACCAGCTAATTTTTGTATTTTTAGTAGAGAAGGGGTTTCACCATGTTGGCCAGGATGGTCTTGATCTTCTGACCTCATGATCCACCTGCCTCAGGCTCCCAAAGTGCTGGGATTACAGGTGTGAGCCACTGCACCAGGCCCTTATCCTACATTTCTTACAGATTCTTTTAATTTTGATAGTTCTTCCTTCCTTTTCAAAATAGTCTTTTAAAGCTATTATAGCTGGATGCAGTGGCTCACACCTGCATTCCCAGCACTTTGAGAAGCTGAAGTGGGAGGGTCACTTGAGATGAGGTGTTTGAGATCAGCCTAGGCAACATATTGAGACCCCGTCTCTACAAAAAATTCAAAAATTAGCTGGGTGTGGTGGCACATATCTGGAGTCCCAGCTACTGAGGAGGCTGAAGCTGCTGGAGGATAGCTGGAGCCCAGGGTGTTGAGGCTGCGGTGAGCTTTGATCACACCACTGCACTCCAGCGTGGGTGACAGAACAATACTACCCTTGCCTCTCTCAAAAAAAAAAAAAAAAAAAAACACACACACACACACACACAAAACCCCAAAACAAAAAACAGCTATTATAGTCAAAAATATAAATTATGATATGTATTACTATCATTTCAATTTTTTATAATTAGTTTATTACTACATTGTTGATTTCTCTTATAGTCAATGATTATTTCTCCTGTGTGGAAATTACCGGTATTTTCTTCAAAGTAGTGAGGTTATGTTTTTTGAATAAAGAAAAGGCAAACACTGGCTGCCTCTGAATTCAGGTCTCCCTGCAGTGAAGGTGGTAGCAGTTGAGTTTTCTGGTTATTGTAGCTTTTATGGTTTTAAACTATTCCATCACTAGGGATTAGGGTGGGGGTGGCTAGGCCTCCCTCCAACTTACTTCTTAGCAACATTTCCTTTAATGGAAACAACTGTTTCTGTCCCAGTTTAAAAAATCCATTTCCATTGGCACTACAGTTGGTAACATTTTTCTTCCTAGATTTTAGCAAAAGCCTGATTGCTTAGCCTCTTAGGTTTAAGTGTTACTGTGAGAATTTTTTTTTCTATGTGTATGTTTTCCAAAGCATTTTCATTGGAAGCTAAAAGAGGACAGGCAGCTGTGAGTTGGCTAGCTACATCCTAGTGTGAACACTGTGGAAATGCTTTCCATTTACTTCAGAAGGGTCAAGGGTTCCTTTAATTCACATTCTAAAGTTTTGGATGAAACTCTGTTAGGCAAAATCCCCCTAGTATATAATCTTATTCAAATACTTACTTTACTAAATTTGGATCTGTGGTAATAATCCTGAGGTGATCATAAAGAAATTGTTTTTATAAAACATAATGAAGGGTCAGGCATGGTGGCTCATGCCTGTAATCCCAGCACTTTGGGAGGCTGAGGTGGGCAGATCACTTGAGGTTGGGAGTTCGAGATCAGCCTGGCCAACATGGTAAGAACCCCATCTCTACTAAGAATACAAAATTATCTGGGCGTAGTGGCACATGCCTGTAAACCCAGCTACTCAGGAGGCTGAGGCAGGAGAATAGCTTAAACCAGGGAGGCAGAGGTTGCAGTAAACCGAGATGTGCCATCGCACTCCAGCCTGGGCAACAGAGCAAGACTCCATCTCGAAAAAAACAAAACAAAACAAAACATAATGAAGAATATAAAACACTTGATGATTATAACAGTACCAGTTACTTTACCTGTTATAATATATATAGCATATATACATATATATATATACATACAGCATATATAAATATATACAACATATATATTATGCTGTATATATGATATATAAAGTAAGCATGACACATGAAAAGTTAGATTTATAAAGAATAACCTAATTTAAGTAAATCCAAGTAGTTTAATTTGTTAAAGTATAGCTAATTGTCCCAAGTACACTTAAATTAACATTTTATTTATCAAAACTTGATTTACAAACAACTATAACTCAAGGCACACATGAATTCAGTGTATGTCAGCTAAAATTAAATGTTAAAGTTATTTTCAAGGACTGAAAATATGATAATATGTATTACTTTTATTTTTATTTTTATGTTTTGAGACAGGGTCTTGTTCTCTAGCCCACAGTGGAGTGCAGTGGCATGATCTTGGCTCACTGCAGCCTTGACCTGCTGGGTTTCAGCAATCCTCCCACATCAGCCTCTCAAGTGGCTGGAACTACAGGCACGTGCCACCACACCTGGCGAATTTTTGTATTTTTTTGGTAGAGACAGGGTTTCACCATGTGGCCCTGGTTGGTCTCGAACTCCTGGAGTCAAGTGATCGATCCACCCGCCTCGGCTTCCCAAAGTGCTGAGATATAGGTGTGAGCCACCATGCCATGCAATATATTACTTTAAATCTATCTCCTAAGTGAAAACATTTAAAAACCAATGTTAATGGTATAGTAAGTCTTACTTAATACCATAGAGTAACTCAACTACAAATATCCCACTCACAAAGTCAATTTGGAAATTTGGGTAAAGATGGTAAACTAAATATACATACTCAATTCCAATCCCTCTACAAATATTAAAACAGTAAAGTGATTTTTAAAGAAAGCATAAGCTCAGAAGAATATAGAAGAGAACATAAGAATTTTGGAGCCAGGAAGGAAATAGATGAGTAGTAACTGAGTTAGGAGACCTGAGAAAACGGAACAGCAAGGCGGCAGGGGGAAAAACTGAGAAGCAACCTAACTCTGCACTGCAGAGCTCGCCAAAAAAAAAAAATGGTGGCAAAATTTCTGGTCAAAAGGGTTACAGAGGCTGGGCGCAGTGGTTCATGCCTAACAATCCTGGCAATTTCTGAGGCCCAGACGGATAGATAGCTTGGGCCCAGGAGCTCAAGAATAGCTTGGGCAACATAGCAAGATCTCATCTTTACTTAAAAGAAGAAAAAAAAAGAAAGTAAAAATAGCCAGATGTGGTGCCACATGCCTGTAGTCCCAGCTACTGGGGAGGCCAAAGAGGAAGGATCACATGAGCCCAGGAGTTGGAGTTTGCAATGAGCTATGATGGCACCACTGTACTCCATCCTGGGCAACAGAGCAAGACCCAATCTAACAAAATAAAAAGGGCAGGGGTGCTAAATGTAGGAAGCATAGCTGTACATCTGCTTAAGGAGCAGGGAGACCCCAAGATACCTTCTCACTCCCGAAGCCTGGCAATGTCCCTTCTTCCCCAGGGAAACCCTTACGTTTATTCTCTGGAAAGGGTGAATCAGAGAGTTTCTGGATTTGCAAATCTCTAGCACAACTGAGCGTGGGCATGGGGCTGATAGGGATCTAGTAAAAGTTTATAAACTGAATGTTGATGCCTCCAAGCTTTATTCTCCCACTAGGATGCTGGCAACTAAGTACCTTTCAGAATGGAAGAGTCTTCTCTGAAGAATCTGACCGGCCCAAGAGAAAATACCTAAAGATATAGACATTGGTAACTTTCTAAGAAATGGTTGTTATGGGTTGAATGGTGTCCCCAAAACAGATGTGTTAAGGTCCACTCTAGACTGAATTAGATCTTCCCAAAATTAATAGGTTGAAGTCCTAACTTCAAATGTGTCTATATTTGGAGTTATGGCCTTTATGGCGGTAATTAAGGTTAATTACCTTAATTAGGTCATAGGGTAAAGCCCTACTGATAGGGTTGGTGTCCTTACATGAAAAGGAAAAAGAGGAATGCTTCTCTCTATGTGCGCACATCAGAAAGACCATGTGATGACCCAATGGTCTTTTCCTTGCAAGCCGGAAAAGAGCCCATACAGGAAACCAACCCTGGCAGCACCTTGATGTTGGAATTCCAGTCTCCAGAACCATGAGAAAATAATTTCTGTTGTTCAGGTTACCCAGTCCATGGTATTTTGTTATGGCAACACAAGCAGACTAATACACAGTCCTGAACTCCAATACCTCAGAATGTGACCTTATTTGGAAATAGGGTCATTGAAGATGTCGTTAAATGAAGTTATGTGACTGGTGTCCTTGTAAGATGAAGAGAAGAGACAAAACAGACACACAGAGACATGAGGGGCGAGTCCTATGTGACAATGGAGGAAGCCTATGGAGGTAGACTGAAGTGCTGGCAACAATCAGCAGCTAGGAATTCACTCTCCTCAACAGGTTTCTAAGGGAGTGTGGCCCTGTCAACATCTTGATTATGGAATTAAGGACTTCTAGCCTCCAGAAATTGTGGGACAACACATTTCTGTTGTTTTAATCCACACTGCTTGTGGTACGTCCTTATGGCAGCCATAGGAACACATACAATAATCTAGTCAGATCACACTACAGTGAAAATCACATTCAACAAGCCCTTTCATGGGCACAGGGCTGCAGGCAGCTTTCATTATTATCCTAAAAAAATGAGCAGAGAACCAGAGATCATCCAACATTTGAGGAAATCATACATGGAAAACAGAGGCTGAAACAAATGTACAATAGAATTTAAAGGAAAACTACATAGGAAAAAGAACATGTCCAAAAAACTGTCAGCCATATTTTCAAAAAGAAAAAGAGATCTTAAACATAAAATAAGAATACAATGCTAAAGACAAAGGAACATTCACACAATAAAAACAGCCCCTAAGAATTAAGCAGATAGGTGCAGAAATTAAAATATCAATTGAAGGGTTAGAAGGTAAAACTGAGAAACTCAATCAGAAAGTAGAACAAAAAGAGATAGGAAAGAGAAGGGAAAAGATAAAAAAAAAATTAGAGAACCAGTCCAAGTGCCTTATAACTGAATAAAAGGAATTCCAGACAGAACAACAGTGGAAATTGAGTACAGAACAGTATTAAAGAAAAAATTTTAACCAAATTTCTCAGAGCTGAATGAAAAAGGATTCCCAGATTAAAAGAGATGACTGAGGGTTTGGTAAAATGGATTATAACAGACTCACACATCAAAGCACATCATCATGAAATTTTAAAACAACAGGAAAACAGAAAATATCATAAGCTTCCTGAATGGGGAGAAAAACAGGTAAGCATCATAATGGCTTCAGCCTTCTCAACAGCAACACCAGAAGTTAAAGACAATGAAGAAATGCTCTCAAAATTCTGAAAGAAAATGCACACAGCTCTAGCAAAGTTTGGGTCTGGATACACAGTAAGAACACAGAATACCAGACAAATGAAACAAGATAGTGAATAACACCAGAGAAAAGAATGGTAACGGTAGGATACTGTCGAGATCAGCTGTGAATAGTGTTTGCATAATGAAAACGATTATATGACAGGTACTGCTATGTGTAAGGTACAGATTTAAATGCTTTCTGTTAATTAACTCATATAATGAACACAACGCTTAAACGCTTTATGTTCATTATATACTACTACTTACTGATTAGAAAATTGAGGCATGGAAAGGTCAAATAACTTGTCCAAAGATATAGCTAGTAATGGGTAGGGCTAGAATGATAACCTAGGAACCCTGTTTCCAGACATTGTGTGCTTTAGCTCTATATTCTATTGCTTCTAATGTCATCTAAATAATATAAATATTGAATATTGAGCTAACCCAAACTACACTGCAATGATTCCGGGAAGCTATAAGGACAGGGAAATACGCATGTGTATAGTGGCACTGGGTAACTACTAAATGATCTTTCATAGAAGGAAGTTAATTCATGATGTCCATCTGAAAAATTAAGAAAGCAGAATAAACATGTTATTTGGAATATGGAAATAAATGCTAAAAGATTCAGATAAGAGTGTGAAGTAGTTGCCTCTAGAGAGTTAGACCTAGGAATGGGAGCCTATGGGATGGGAACTACTGTTTTCCATCATAAGCCTTGGAAAACTAATTGTTTTTTTTTAAGTTATAAGCAAACACAGCTTTGATAAAAATAAAAACTAAATTAAAAGTAGATCAGAATGGAAAATACACAGACAAGCAAGTGGCCTGACAAAACTAATTTTCAGTAAAAATCCCATCATAATCAGTAGGCTAATCTTTAAACTTTTTAAGTTATTAAAACCCTTAAATGAAATGAATACTTTTTATAAAAAATATCAAAAGATACCTAGGAAACACTTCTTGAGAACAAAGAAAAGTTCTTTAGTATGTTTTTCCCCTTCTATTTCCACTCTAAAGTTAGTGGGCAACTTCAGATTTTATTTTCAATAAGATCTGTAGAAATGGCATGTGGTTTATTTGTTCATTTTCGTATCACCTAAATAGTCAGTCAAAAATTAGGTCACTTTCAAAAACCAAGTCAGCAGACTTTTAGAGGGCCATTTCTAGGCCGTTTAAAGAGTAATCTCCCAGTTTTTCCTGTTCTTTGTTCTTGTTCACAGTAAATCTCAGAACCAAATGTCTGATTTTGATTTGTAAGTGCTGTTAGCCAATCTTTTCATTGCTGCTTTCTCCAACATTCTTAGAATAAGAACACTGGTTTCCTAGAAAAGCTACAGCAATTACACACAACTTGGAAGTAAACACTCTATTTTCAAGTCATGAGATGGAATGAGCCTGAAAAATCTGCAAAACCATACTAATTCTTCAGTAAGTTTACATTTCAATTACTGCAAGACTGAAAGTCTTTAAGTAGGCCATATCAGCCACACTATGCAGGAAATTATATCCTAGGAAAGCTCTGTTTTAAAAATAGGCAAAGGAAGAAAGGAAGGTTGCCAAAATACACAGTACTTTCCATTTGTTTTGATTTGAACACAGCATCTGTTTTATCAGGTGCAATCTACCATTTGCAGGCTTAAGGGGAATGGTAGTAGTTAGGGTGGGAAGAAGTAAATTAACAGAAAATGTTTGCTTTCTGAAAATAATTTTGAAGTAGATAACAGCGGAATTTGGGTCATAACCAAATACCTCAAAGAAACTGGGTTTCGGGATAAATGTTAGGACTGGACTACGTCCTCCTTAACCTAGCAGAATCAAAGCTGGTAAACTAGATCAGTCCACTTAAGAAATGTATATGATCTTAAGCACAGTATTTGATGTATACTTAAAAGTCAACTTTTCTCATTTATTTATTCAAGAAACAATGAGTACCTATTATGCAGCAGGTACTGTTCTAGGTACAGGAATATAGCAATTAATAAAACAACAAAATACTTCCCCATGGAGCTCATTCTGGTAAAGAAGACAGATACAAATAAAGACTATAACATCAGTTACTATAAAGAGCTATTAAAAACATAACAGGGCAATTTTAAGGTTAATTTTTACTAAGAAAATATCACATATAAAACAAAGCAAATTTGGATAACATTACTGTATAGGAAAACTTTACGAGGACTGAGTTCTGATAAAGCTGTTAAGAGTCCGTTTAACAATGAGAACACATGGACACAGGGTGGGGAACATCATATACTGGGGCCTGTTGGGGGATCAGGGGCAAGGGGAGGGAGAGCATTAGGACATATACCTAATGCATTCGGGGCTTAAAACCTAGATGATAGGTTGATGGGTGCAGCAAACCACCATGGCACATGTATACCTATGTAACAAACCTGCGCGTTCTGCACGTGTATCTCAGAACTTAAAGCATAATTAAAAGAAAATAAAAGAATCCGTTTAAATCAGATGGCTAAGTTTAGGACTTAGCCTTGCACTGGGTGTAAGCAAATAATGTTCAAAATTTTTGTCAGAGTAAAATTAGACTGGAAATATTTAGAAGATTGTCAAGATTTAAAGAATTTTCTTTTTTTTTTTTAAAGGAGGAACTTTACATAATTTTTAAAAACTTCTATTTCATTTTTGAACCTCTTTGTTACAGGTGATTTCAATGCTGATGGGTCCTGCCCTAGTAAGCTGCCTGACTCCTTCTTAAAAAGTATCTACATGGCCGTGGCCCCTGAACATCTAGCTTTGAATTAATCAGATGCACATTCACTGGCTGGTTGTGAAAGCTGTTTCAACTTTTACGTGAGGCTAGAATCTTCACCTGTGTTTCTAAAGGTAGCATGGTAGAATAGACAGAATAAAATACTAGAAACAGAAGATCTCTGATCTGGTACCAATTCTGCCTTTACAATCCATGTGACTCCAGGTAAATTTGCTTCTCTATGCCTGTACTACTGGAATATTTTCTATGCCTACTTTACGGGACTGCAGTAAGGATCAGTGAGATATTATTGGAGTAGGCAGAAAAATGCCCTCTCTCCCCTGAAGATGTCTGTGTCTTAATCTCTGGAAACTGTGAATATGTTAGGTTACACTGTAAAGGAGAAATACAGTTGCAGATGAAATTAGGGTTGCTAATCAGCTGACCTTGAAATGGGACGTGTATCCTGGATTAATTAGGTGGGCCCAATGTAATTGCAAGAGTTCTTATAAGTGGAAGAGGAAGCAGAAGAGAGAACCAGAGAGATGGCAGCATGAAAAGGTATCAGCCTAACATTGCTTGGGGATGGAGGAATAAAGCCATAAGCCAAGGAATGCGGGCAGCCTGTAGAAGCTGGGGAAGACAGGGAAACACACTTTCCCCTAAACCCTCCAGAAGGGGCGAGGCCTATGGACTCATTTTAGGATTCTGACCTCTAGGACTATAAGTGAATAAATTTGTGGTTATGTTATTCTATGCCAATGAGAGTGTAATAATTTGTTTCAAAAAATTATTCAGAGTAGCAAATGAAAATAATAAAAGTACTTTGAAACTGGTAGGAAATCATTTAAATGGAAAATATTATTATTCCAAGGTGACATCTCAACTTAGTCTCTCTAGCAGCCTCCCCCTGACCCCACCACCCTACCCGAGAGTCTCATTCTGTCTGTCGTCCAGGCTGGAGTGCAGTGGTGCAATCAGGGCTCACTGCAGCCTTGACCTCCCAGGTTCAGGTGATCCTCCCACCTGAGCCTCCTAAGTGGCTGGAACACTATAGGCACACACTACCATGCCCTGCTAATTTTTGTAGAGATGAGGTTTCGCCATGTTGCCCAGGTTGGTCTCAAACTCCTGGGCTCAAGAGATCTGCCTGCTTCAGCCACCCAAAGTGCTGGGATTACAGGCGTGAGCCACTGCACCAGGCCTCTCTAGCAGCCTTGACGATAAGCAATTTGGTTGCTGGGAGGTCTTCAGAGTTGATACATTTCCCTGTCAAAGTGCCTGACCATTTATTTTGCTTTTAGTTCTTATTTTATTTGTGAAGCAGAGTTGATTACCATGTAATTATCAAACCAGCTCCAGCCACCTGCCTTTCACCTTCCCTGGTTTCTCCTCAATTACTCATTATTCTGGTCTCAAATGGATGGTTAAGAAAACTTTTTTTCAGGCTACTAGGCTTAATACCTGAGTGATGAAAGTCTGTATCACACACCCCCATGACACAAATTTACCTATATAACAAACATGCAAAAACTCTAAACTTACAATAAAAGTTGAAATGCTTTTCAGAGTCATAGTATTACTGCAAACTTATGTACAGATAGTTCCAGCTTTATTAATGAGTATTCTCTAAAAACAACTGTGCAAAATAGTATGCTTATTATAAAACTAAATACACACATACACATATATCTCATTACATATCATATTTATAGTTTTCTCATGAGTTTGAACGCTAATGTATTCTCATCCATAGCTAAAATTATCTTCACACTTGATCTTAGCCAAAAGGCCAAGAAGCAATTAAATTATCTTTATGAAGTAGAAAATTTCAGGGTTAGATCATCCTTATTAATCCCCAATTTACAAAATAATCTAGTAATGAAAATCTGAGTGTTGTATCAAGGCTAATAAAACACACAAATTCTTGTTTTTAGGTCTTTAAAAATTAATATTAACAAAGTTGAATTAATGCACAGCCTTTATAAATGGATTAATCTTTCTGATTTTTATTTTATTATTATTGTTACTATTTTTTTTTTTAGAGAGGGTTTCATTCTGTTGTCCAGGCTGGAGTGCAGTGCCAGAATCATGGCTCAATGCAGCCTCGAATTCCTGTGTTCAGGTGATTCTCCCACCTCAGCCTCTCCAGTAGCTAGGACTACAGGCATGCGCTACCATACCCGGCTAATTTTTATATTTTTTGTAGAGATGGGGTTTCACCATGTTGGCCAGGCTGGTCTCAAACTCCTGGCCTCCTTCTACCCACCTTGGCCTCACAAAGTGTTGGGATTACAGGTGTTGGCCACTGCATATGACCAAACCTATTTTTTAATACAGTTCATTTAATATTTTTATATTTCTTATTGCTATCCCTTTACCTTTGACTTTTATTTTAGGGATGATATTTCTGTGCTTACTGATAATATCCTCAAGTTATTAGAGCTTCTCATCTGAACAATTTGTACTTAACTTTTTTTCCTAAAAAAAGGGCAGATTTGGGAGGGAAGATGGGAGAATACCATAAACACAAATATATATACAATGCACACACACCCAGCAGCACACCAAATTATTATATATCCTGGGCTTCTGGAAAGCTTTGTAGGTGAAATGGGTCCAATGTTGAGAGGCATAATACCCTGTACTTCAACTGGACATTGAACTAGACTCAGAAAAAGATCTAATTTAATAACATTATAAAAAACATTCCAAATAGGGAAATGGTTCCCATTTATTAAGCACTGGCCAGAAGTAGATTCTTCAACTCATATTTTCATGGTGTTTGGAAATGATGGCCAGCTCTTACCTTTATCTTCCAAAAGAGAATTCTAATTAAAATATTACAGAGTAAGGCAGAGTGTTGTTTATAGAATTGTACAAGGCTGTAAAACCATTACTGTGTTGCTCTAAGAATATTAATAATACAATAATGAAAACAGTAAGCAAAAGTATATTATTTGACAGTAATTTCATGTTACTGAATCTAGTAATAAAAAATTTGGGGGGTTGGGCACTGTGGCTCATGCCTATAATCCCAGCACTTTGGGAGGCTGAAGTAGGTAGATAACATGAGGCCAGGAGTCCAAGACCAACCTGGGCAACATAGTAAGACTCCATCTCTATAAAAAAAAAATAATAAAAAATTAGCTGGGCATAGTGGTACATGGCTGTCGTTCCAGCTACTCAGGAGGCTGAGGTAGGAGGATTGCTTAAGCTCATGAGGTCCAGGCTACAGTGAACTATGATGGTGCCATTGCATTCCAGCCTGGGTAATAAGAGCAAGATCCTGTCTCAAAAAAATAAAAAATAAATAAATAAAATAAAAATTCTGGGTTGTATTTCATGTTTAGGGGCTTTTTTATTTCATTATTTCCAGTGATTAGTATTTCATTTTATAAAAGAATTAGTCTATGACTTATTGGAAAAACAAAAGTGGTCCTGTACCATAGGCAGCTTGAGAAGCACTGTTAACAGACATGCCGGCATCTAGAAACCAATGTATGCCAGCACTATAAAACAATATGCAAAGTATTTACTCCAACATATATTAAAATATGAACCTTCAAGTCTTGTATAAAATGAATTTAAATTACCAGGACTTAATATGGTTCCATCCCTTAAGATTAATTTCACCAATCCTAGGTCCAAAAGATACATATACAAAAGGATGGAAAAATTTCAGAGCCCAACTATGTAACTTATTTACCTCTGCCAGATGTATTCCACTATTTTGACTTGTATTAATACATACTTTACTTCCGAAGTTAATTTTATATACAAGAGAAAAAAACGACTATAAAAGTTTAATGAAACGAGTTAGTTATAAAAGTTTCAGAGTCTGTCCCTTCCTCCTACCCCACAAAAACCCTGATAATATAAAGAATCATGATCTAATCTCTGATCATTTGATCAACTGATGACAAGACTACCATCTAAGATCCCTTACAAAGAACCACAGCTACATACCCCAAAGAATCAAACACAGGTGCTCAAACAAATCCTTGTATGTGAATGTTTGTAGCAATACTATTCATAATAGCCAAAAGACAGAACAATTCATATGTCCGTCAACAGATGAATGGATAAGCAAAATGTCGTACATCTACACAGTAGAATGTTATTCAGCCATAAAAAGGAATGTAATACATTCTACATACCAAGACATGTATGAACCTTAAAAGCATTATGCTGAGTGAAGGAAGCCAGACTCAAAAGATCATATATTATATGATTCTATTTATATGAAATATCCAGACTAGCAGATTGGTGGTTGTCACTGACTTGGGGTAGGAGAGGATGGGGAGTAACTGTTTAATGGGCACAGGGATTTACTTGGAGTGATGAAAATATTTTGGAACGAGAAAGAGCTAGTGTTTGTATAATATTGTGAATGCATAAAATGCCTCTAAAATGGTTAATTTTATATTATGTGAATGTCACTTCAATTTTGAAAAAAGAGCCAAAGTTATTGATGTGCTGTTATCTCAGTATTGACTGCTTATACTGTTGATTAACCACCAATACAATATGCTTTTGCTATTCTCTAAAAATTCATTCCATCACACATACTAAACTAGATCAGAATTTGTAGGTGGGGAAGGCCATTTACTATTACATCATATAGATAAAATGGGAAATGAGCACAACTTCAAAAATGTTAAAAAATAAATGTTAATGACAAAAGAAAATTAGGGAATAGAAAAGAAGAAACTAAAAACAAAGAAATACTGAGGACTCATTGCAAATCAAAACAATATTATTACAAATAGGGTCTGATTCAAGAAGGAAAAAGATTGCACTTGTCAGTGGTGATGGAGTATCTGCAATATTCCTATCGATTAGAAAGTGATGAAACACCTACAGAAGAAGAAAAAGGCTTTGGGGCCAGAGAGATATATTCTCAGTGTATCTATAAATTTATAAGGCCAAAAACCCCACAACCCCCTTCCCCAAGTGAAACAAACAAAAGTTCTCCAACCCCTTATTACACTGGAATTTATAGACTAAATCAAGAGCTATTCAATTACTCATCTTGGGAACCATACACTTATTTTCATTGAAACTCCACTTTGGGGTTGTTGTCAAAGATTTTTAAAAAGGTTAGTTTTGTTACTTCACATTCATAACAACTTTTAACCCAAAACATTACTACAGTTATTTTTAAGAGAAGGGCAGTTTTTCAGTGTGTATCATTAAAATATTAAACTCAGATTAATCACTCATAAAACTTTACTTACATATTCCTTCACGTTTTTTGTTTTCACAGCTTTGTATGAATAATATGCAGGATAAAGCATTCCAAACACCAGCCTAAAAGTAAAAAAAAATGAGAATACTGTTAAAACACAACAATGCTTTTAACAGCTCATAAAAATTTAACCTAATAGATTAAAAAATAACTGCAAATTTGTGTAAATCTACTCAGAAAAAGTAAAAATATATTTTTAATAAAAAGATAATTTTAATATTTCAGAAGTAGTTTCATAAAAATAAAAACTTTATTTTTTGAAAAAATTGACTTCTGAAACTTTTTTTCTGGTTGCAAAAAATATTCTGTGGTTCCTTGAACAACATTTAGAAAATTCAGGAAATCACCAAGAATAAAATAAAAATTGCTCCAACCCTACCAGAGATTATCACAGCAACATCTTATTGCACACAAATCCCACTATTTATCTATTTGTAGTATATCTAAGACATACACATACACATGCACAATTTGTGGTAATAAAAACTTGGTCCTTCACTAGACTAGTTAGAAGCACTGGGTTCTAATTATGACAGAGGTGTAAGGCAATTCTTGATACACTAACTATACTATGCATTAAAATAACTTTAAGTACTTATAAATTGACTTTAAATCACTAATAGGACTTAATTTAATGCCATTTGTAAAGATCAGCAAATCCCAGATCCAGGAGATATGTACAAATGAATAATAAAAACATAAGACACAGAAATTTTATGACATATTGTACACAGTTCACAATGGGCATTTTCACATATGGCAAATAAGTTTTTTGTTCTGAAATGTTATCCTACAGTATTTTTACTGATTGATTAAGATGGTGTATTACTCTGTCGCCCAAGCTGGAGTGCAGTGGTGTGATCTCAGCTTGTTGCAACCTCTGCCTCCCAGGTTCAAGTGATTCTCCTGCCTCAGCCTGCAGAGTAGCTGGGATTACAGGTGTGTGTCACCACATCCAGCTAATTTTTTGTAGAGACAGAGTTTAGGCTGGTTTCAAACTCCTGACCTCAAATGATCCACCTGCCTTGGCCTCCCAAAGTGCTCAGATTACAGGCATGAGCCACCACACCCGGCCAGTGTTATTCTTAATGTCTGCGTTGCATCACACATTGAGGTTCCCTTACTTTATATCAACAATCCTATAATTACAACCTTTTGATTAATTTCTGAGGTTTTACTATTCCACAGAGCACTGTGAAAAACTTTGTCATCACTGATATTCAGTGCTTGGTTGTGATGTTGCTACTTCAAGGGGTACACACATTTTTTATCTATTAATCCATTCTCATGCCTCAGCCTCCTGAGTAGCTGGGATTATAGGCGTGTGCTATCATGTCTGTATAATTTTTCTATTTTTAGTAGAGACGGGTTTTTGCTATGTTGCCCAGGTTGGTCTTGAACTCTTGAGCTCAAGCAATCTGTCATCTGCCTCAGCCTCCCAAAGTGCTGGGATTACAAGTGCAAGCCACAGTGACTGGCCTAATGTGTATTTCTGAATACCAGTAAATTTGAATTTTTTTTTTCAAGTGCTTACTGGCCTTTTGATGAGTATATGATAACTTTCTATTTTTTTCTGTTGTTTTAAATGGCCATTTTAAAAGAATATTTTATAGAAAAGTTGGAAAGATAGTACAGATAGTTCCCATATACTCGATACCCAGTTTCCTCTATTATTATTATTATTATTATTTTTAGACGGAATCTCGCTCTTGTTGTCCAGGCTGGAGTGCAATGGCATGATCTCGGCTCACTGCAACCTCCGCCTCCCCGGTTCAAGTGATTCTCCTGCCTCAGCCTCCCGAGTAGCTGGGATTACAGGCGCCCACCACCATGCCCGTCTAATTCTTTGTATTTTTAGTAGAGATGGGGTTTCACTATGTTGGTCAGGCTAGTCTTGAACTCCTGACCTCAGGTGATCCACCCGTCTTGGCTTCCCAAAGTGCTGGGATTACAGGCGTGAGCCACCGCGCCTGGCCAGTTTCCCCTATTATTAACATCTTATATTGGCATGGTACACTCATCACAATTAATGTGCCAGTATTGATTTTTGTTTATGAATTAAACTTTATACTTTATTCAGGTTTCCTTAGTTTTTACCTAGTCTCCTTTCTCTGTTCCTAGGATAGCACATTACACTCAGCTGCCCTCTTAGCTTTTTTGGCTGTAAACTTCTCAGACTTTGTTTTTTATCACCTTGACAGTTTTCAGGAGTGCTGGTCAAGTATGTTGTAGGATGCTTCTCTATTGGAATTTGCTTGCTATTCTCATTATTAGAGTGAGATACGGGTTTTCAAGAGAAAAAGTATAGAGGTCAAATGCAATTCTTATCACATTATATCAAGGACACAGTCTATCAACATGACCTATCACTGCTGTTAATCTTGACCACCATGCTGAAGTAGTGCTTTGTCAGATTTTGCTGTTACTCTTTTTTGTCCACTTTTAAGTACTATATTATTTGGAAAGAAGTCACTATGTAGAGCCCATGATTGAGTGGGGAGTTATTCTCTACACCTTGAGAGTGGAGTGTCTACATAAATTCCAAATAATTTAGTTGTAATTCTTCATGGGAGACCTCTCTGTTCTTCCCCAGTATCAGTATGGATTCATGGATATTTATTTTATACTTTGGGTTATAATCTAGTACTACTTAATTTTGTTGCTCAAAGTTTTGGCCATTGGGAGGTATTTCAGGTAGCTCCTATGTCCCTTTGACATATCTCTATCGTTGTGAGGGTTCTGAAGTACTTTGTTACTTTTTGGTACTAAGTGATGCTCCAGGCTCATATTGTATACAGTAGTCCCATTATCTGCAATTTTGGTTTCTGCAGTTTCAGTTACCTGCCACCAACTTTAGTTTGAAACTATTAAGTGGAAAATTCCAGAAATAATTCATAGGTTTTAAACTGCATGCTATTTAGAGTACTATAATGAATTCATGTGTGATCCTGCTCTAGAGATGAATGGAAATCATCCCTTTGTCCAGTGTATCCCTGCTATATACATTACCTGCCCTGTAGTCACTTAGTCTTAGTAGCTGTTTTGATAATCATCTTTAAAAAACAGTATATATAGGCTTTGGTGCTACCCGTGATTTCAGGAATCCACCAGGAATCTTGGAACATATTCCCCTCTGATAAAGGGAGACTACTGTACCTCCTGCCCCATTCCTAGAATCAGCCAATTCTCCAAGGAGCTACAGTTCCTTTTGATTGGAGAACAGTATTTGAAACCAAGAGCTGGGAGCTAAATGTGCTCACTGCTACTGGAATGTTGTTGATTGCAGGTCCTTCTTTGTCTATTTTATATGTTAATCAATATTTTTATAGGTTATTGTTATCTTTTAATTTATGAATTTTATAGAAATGCATGCATAATATATTCGTTTGCTAGGGCTACCCTGACAAAATACCACAGCCTGGGTGTCTTCTACAACAGAAATTTGCTTTATCACAGTCCTGGTGGCTAGAAGCCCAAAATCAAAATCGTGGCAGACTTGGTTTCTTCTGAGGCCTCTTTCTTTGGCTTGTAGCCGTCTAGCTGCGTCCTCACATAATTGCCCCTCAGTCTGTGTGTGTGGCCTAATCTCTTCTTAGAAGGAAGCCAATCATATTGGATTAAGGCCCTCCCTAAAGACCTTACTTTAATTTAATCATACCTTTAAAGAACTTATCTCCAAATGCAGTCACACTCTGATGTGCAGGGGGTTAGGACTTCAATATATGAATTTCGGGGAGACAGAATTCAGCCCATAACACATACATACTTGTGAACTTTTAGAGTAAATAAGTGTTTGTATTTACATAGGTCTTTCTTACACTGGAACAAGTATTTGCATCTCTCCATGTTTTTAGTTCATGTATAGTTTGTTTACTGATTGATTGACTGGTGCAGAGGGCAGTACATGCCTGGTGGCTTCCTTATCCATCGGTTTGAGGCTTATGTCAACAAGTCACAAGAAGAATACCAAATCTTCTCTTGTTGGGGATTTTATACTTACCAACTAGAAGCCACATCATTAACAATCTCTGCCTTAAGGCTAAGCGTGGTGGCTCATGCCTGTGATGTTAGCACTTTGGGAGGCCGAGGCGGGCGGATTGTTTGAGGTTAGGAGTTCGAGACCAGCCTGGTGAACATGGTGAAACCCTGTCTCTACTAAAATACAAAAATTAGCCAGGCATGGTGGCGTGTGCCTGTAATCCCAGCTACCCGGGAGGCTGAGGCAGGGAATCACTGGAACCCAGGAGGCGGAGGTTGCAGTGAGCTAAGAGGGCACCACTGGCACTCCAGCCTGGGCGACAGAGCAAGACTCTGTCCTACCCCTCCACCCCCGCCCACCCCCGCAAAAAAAATCTCTGCCTTATTTAACAATACTACCTGTGAATGTGACTTCACTAAAGTACCAGACCAGACTCTGGATACAAGATTTTTAGGTGTGCCACAGAGCTTAGGCTTTTCAATTTAACTTAGCACCCCCACCACCCCTCCATGCACACGGACTTTTCAGTTTAGAAAACATCTAAGAAAACAACTAAATAGGGTGTAAACAAGAACACAATTCCCAGGTCTGCTGTGTGTTCATCCACATTGCTAACACTAGAAAAAATCCCAAAGTTATGTTTTACATATTCAAGCTAATTATTTTAATTCACTTTGTAATTCCCTTTAGAACTTGGATACAATCAAAGTATCATCTTCTGTATTCCTATACAATCTAGTACCATCAGATTTACATCCAACATGGGAGTCTTCACTTCTATCATAGATGGGCCTTTGATACCTCCTTCCCCTGGTACAACATTCTTTCTGTCTATAACCCAGTCCTGGTGGTTATCCCTTGGTGAGAGTACATGCATCCATCCTCTTGTTTTATTTTCAGACTTGTGGCCAATAATACATTTGGGCTCATGCCATCTCATTAGATTTACTGAAAAGTTTCCCAACACATTCTTTTGTGTCCACTGTCAGATCAATGTTTCCAATATACCTGCAGTACTGCCTCACTTAAAGACTTCACTAGCAGGCCTCCTCACCCCTTGCTGGCCAGCCCCTCTGGGGGCGGCATCAGAACATAATTTGAAAAGCACTGCTTTATATAAACCATCTGTTCCAACATGGTTTCCTCAATATGCTTCTTGTATTTCTACTTCAATCCTGGAGCGTCTGCTTTATGCCTGGATTGCCTCTCTCTCTTTCTTCCTCTTCTTTCTTCCCATTCTTTATTCTCTTCCTTAATTAAAACACATATTTTTCTTCAAGATCCCCCCTTCCTCCATAAACTTCTAAATTACCTCTATTTTGCATTTTTAGCAGAATTTGTCAGAACTAGTCATTTTCCATTTAATATATTCAATTTTAGATTGCTTGACATATTTCTTAAACGTATGTAACTGGCTTCCAAAGTAGATCATTTTCTCTCGCATAGGAAGGATTTGGTGCTAGTTGATACTATACATATATGTGCTTTGCCTTTATTTTTTAACTTAATCTGTATTAAAGAGATTAAGTCAAACAAATAAATAGAATACCCTTAACACCATTTTCTTGTAAGAGTAGAAAGCAGAAAACAATAATGCATTTCATTTGGAACGTGGGAAAGATTGAATGTCTTAGTGAATAGCGGGACATTTTTTAAGGACTGCTACTATTAATATAATTTATTACTGCTCCAATGTGACTATTACTGAGAATTTATTATTAATAACTGTAATATTTTCTAGGGTTTTGGGGGGCTTGTTTTAACACTGGGGTCTACTGTAGATGTCTGCAGCCTGGGAGGTTGGGCATAAAGCCAAAGCATGAGCGCAGTATGTAAAATCAAATAAAGTATATTTTACAAGGCCACCTACAAGATAAATGGAGGGCTTATAAAGGGAATATTTGCTACAAGTAAAATTCACTTATATTGAATATTGTTTCAGTCATAGAGACAGGAAGAAATAATTACTCCTTTCCTCTTTGCCTCATTTCCATCTAAAGAAGGAGAATTTTGTCAAAATAAGACACCCTTTACCCCCACTAATGTAAAGTTGACTTTTGAAATGTATGAACACTGGCTATGCTGAAAATCTGCACTATTTTAAGAAATGAAAAATAAAACCACTTATGGAAATGCAGTAGTGGGAGATGGACTTCATATCATTTTCAGATATGGAAAATAGTTAAAATACCTATTTTCTAGACAGATATTCAGACACAATTCATCCTTAACCAAAATTGTTTTAGAGAATTATAGCACGTTTGAAGGCAAGTCTCAAAAGCAACTAGTAAGAATGCTCTAAATACTAGAAGTAATGTCATCAAAGTACAGAAGTTATCAGAAGCATTTTATAAAAACTGATTAAAACTTCTTTTTCTGATTCCAACCATAAAAACAGCTTACTGTAGAATTTTTAGATGTAGAAAAGAATTAAGCGATATAAAAATCATTTGTAATTTTACTACTGAATGAACTGTCTTTTTTATTAAAGGTTTTTCCAAACATGACTTTTGTCAAATTTTTCAGAAGTCTGATATATATTGCTCTAAAATGCTTTAAGAAACCATTAAAAATATAAATAATAGTATAAGAACAAAACTGGTCAAGAGTTAATTTACCTCTAAACAGGTTATAAAGCACTAATATCAAGGATTTAAACTGTTTTTAATCTATTCTTCTTGTCACTCTTTTCAAAAAGTATTATGGAAAATGAAAATACATAGAAACAGAATAGTATTAATATAATAAATCTCTATGTACCTATGACCTAATTTTAAGAATTATTAACAATGAGCCACTCTTTTCCAAATTTTTTCTGTATCTTTAAGAATCATTACTTGTAAACATAATATATTTTAAAAACAATTAATATTTTATAACATCATTAGAATATAATTTAAAACATAATTAACACCTTAGAGCATATAGAGATGTTTCATCCTGCTGTTTCACTCAATGCCACTTTATCAGCATTTTCTTATGGCTTTAAATATTCTTTAAAAATGTTATTTAACAATTAACATGGCATAGCATTCTCTTATATGAATGAAAATCATTCAAATCCTTTCCTATATGTTTTCTATTTCAATTAATGCTATGAACAATCTTTCTAGGATTATTAACAACAGCAATTATTTACTGACATTTCATAAGAGGCACCATGTTAAAGCACTTTGCTTTTATCACTTCATTTTCACAGTAACAACTAGAGATAGGTGTTATTTTAAAACCGATTTTACAGATGCAAAGACTGAGGCTTAAAAAGGTAAGAAACTAGCCCAAGGTCACACTATTTCTAGGTCTGTCAGCTGCATTCAAAGCCAGGCACTCTCACTCCAGAATCCACACTTATAATCTCTACTTCCTAATGATATTTTCCTATAAGTGGAATAACTGGGTCACAAGTCTGAAATTTTGAAGGTCTTCTGCCAAACTACTCTTTAGAAGGGTAATGCCTATATATATTCTTACCAAGAATGTATGAAAATATCCATTTAAGGACTAATTTAAAAAAATGACAAAAGTCAACAGATGAATTAAGTAAAGTAAAAGAGTAGCTAACAGGCATTCTTTTCAAAAGACGAATTGTATTTCTAAAGTAATAAGGTACGGATTAGACCAATTATGCAGTGTATAAATCACTACTAAAACAGAAAAAAAATCCATAAACATCATAGTAGTATTAATAATTAATTTCTGAACTAGCTAAAATTTGCCCTGAAATTTTCTTTAGATTACAAATTCCCTCTTGAATACGATAAAAGAATTTAAATTGTAGCTTGTTGAAAATAAATATAACAAATGACTTATGGCTGATAATCTACATATTACTTACATGTAATATGACCACACTTACACAGGAATTACTTGACCAAATTCTCCTTATTTCAGTGCTTTCACAATCATGCTTCCAAATAACAACAAAAAATGTAATTACAGTGTTCTATTAGACTAAGAGACAAAACACAACTCAATGAGACTAGACATGAACTAAAATTGGCTAGGTAATATTAAACAAACAAAATAAAGGATCAAAATCGGAATGATGGAAGACAGGTCCCAAGCTCATTAGAATGAATTAGTCACAATTAACACACACGCACACACACACATGCGCAAACAATATACTCTCAAAAACAAATACAAAATACAACACTGCAGCCTCTTTTTCAAAAATTATTTTTAATTTTTTTTGAGACAGAGTCTTGCTGTGTCACCCAGGCTGGAGTGTAGTGGTGTGATCTTGGCTCACTGCAACGTGGGTTCAAGCACCACAATGTCTGGCTAATTTATATACACATTTTTTTGAGACGGAATTTTGCTCTTGTTGCCCAGGCTGGAGTGCAAGGGCACGATCTTGGCTCACTGCAACCTCCGCCTCCCGGGTTCAAGCAATTCTCCTGCTTCAGCCTCCCAAGTAGCTGGGACTACAGGTACGTGCTATCACGCCCAGCTAATTTTTGTATTTTTAATAGAGACGGGGTTTCACCATGTTGACCAGGACGGTCTCGATCTCTTGACCTCGTGATCTGCCCACCTCGGGCTCCCAAAGTGCTGGGATTACAGGCGTGAGCCACCGCTCCCGGCCGGTATTTTTTTTTTTTTTTTTTTTTTGAGACAGTGTCTCGCCCTGTCGCCCGGGTGGGAGTGCGATGGCACGATCTCGGCCCACTGCAACCTCCACCTCCCGGGTTCACGCGATTCTCCTTCCTCAGCCTCATGAGTAGCTGGGATTACAGGCGCACATCACCACGCCCGGTTAATTTTTTGTATTTTCAGTAGAGACAGAGTTTCACTATGTTGGCCAGAATGGTCTTGAACTCCTGATCCACCCGCCTCGGACTCCCAAAGCGCTTGGATTACAGGCATGCACCACCACACCTGGCCTAATTTTTGTGTTTTTTTTTGTGGTGGAGGGGGAAGTCTTGCCATGTTGGTCAAGCTGGTCTTGAACTCTTGGCCTCAAGTGATCCACCTGTCTTGGCCTCCCGAAGTGCTGGAATTGGAGGTGTGAACCACTGTGCCTGGCCTCCAGTCTCTTATCAAAGTATAAACTCCATTAGTAATCCAGTTTATACTAGGGATGCCATCTAAGATCAACGAAATTTACATAAGCTGTCAAGTAGGGATGGCAAAGATGCAGAGGTTAACTGTGCTACTCCAATTCCTGTGATCAAGTCAGCAATTGCTAGGTATTCCCTACATTTGTTTCTGCTGACCCTGGTCTCAGAATCCTTGTCAAAACAGCACCATAGGCCGGGCACGGTGGCTCACACCTGTAATCCCAGCACTTTGGGAGGCCCAGGAAGGCGGATCACAAGGTCAGGAGATCGAAACCATCCTGGCCAACATAGTGAAACCCCCTCTCTACTAAAAAGTACAAAAATTAGCTGGGTGTGGTGGTGCGTGCCTGTAGTCCCAGCTACTTAGGAGGCTGAGGCAGGAGAATTGCTTGAATCCGGGAGGCGGAGGTTGCAGTGAGCCAAGATTGCACCACTGCACTCTAGCCTGGTGCCTGGCGACAGAGCAAGACTCTGTCTCAAAAAACAAAAAAAAAAAACAAAAAAAAAAACAGCACCATAACCGCATGCTAACCAAGGACAGGAGTCAGGCAAACCTATCTGTCATCTTTTGCCAACATTGTTCTAAACCTTTATTCCCCTAGGTGATGTCATTCTAATTTGATCGCTAGGTTATATTGATAATCTATTACACCTATCTCCTTTGGGGGAAAAGTCATACTACATTGTTGATTTTTTTGAAGTATATTATAATAATCTGCTCTATAAAATCCAAAGTAGCAGAGAAATATGGCACTATTTTATTAGTCAGTATCCCTACATATGAAATTTCATGTGAGAGATTTACTCTGAAATTCAGTACAATGCAATGCTTAGCTTTCTTTGAGAAATTGATGCCTTTCTTTCTATCTGAAAAGAATTATATTATTCCTTGTTTCCCTCCATGGGTTGCCAGGAAGCTCAGAATCAAATCTGTTGTTCTACTATATCAACAATTGTGGTCCTCAGAATTGGCATATTTATATTTGTACTCACCAGATTTTTATTTTCTTTGATTGCTATTTTTTGGTAGTCTCAATTCTCTTATTTTTCTTTATAATTTAACGAATTCATTTGGTAAAAAAAAATCTCAAATCATTTGAAAGAACACAACGGAGCAAAAATAGTTAAAATATAGTAGTCAGTGCAATTAAGCACAAAATGCAGCTCTAAGGTACCAGGCAAACCAAGAAAAGATTGGTCCCTATCCCAGCAACATATCAAAATCACCCAGAGAGCTTCTTCTTTGTTGTTCATAAATTTAACATAGGTAATTAATTTAAACAATAGAATAAGGAAGAAAACACTAAGCAAAAATCTCCCATTTTGAAACAGTGACATTTCCCAAAGATAAGCATGGAAACAGTTTCTTTGGTATCCTAATGGTAAAATAAGTTATACATATAAAATTTATTAAAGACAAAGGTAAACAGCCAAAAACTCATAATTTTCTAATTATTCCTAATTATTTAAAATTTTACTACGCTCTTCAAGTTATGTACATCTATTCTATCTGTGTGGTGGAAATACTAAGTGTGCTGTGTGCATTTCTTTCTAGCTTCACATTTAGTGAGGTCACCTTGGGAGCTTGAACTAGGCTATTGTAGGGAGAATTTTACATCATAGAAATTAGCAAATGGTATGAATCAGTCCTCTTTCCCTCAGTTGTCAAGCATTACCGGCACACCACTGCCTACATGGGTTTTAGCCAAGGGAAACTATAGTATGTTTTTATTGGGAGGACAATGGAACACTATACATAGGGAGAATTCACAGAATTTAGTGAAATCAAAAAGGCAGCCTATTATAACAACCAAGTTTTCTGGCTTGATCCTGGGATCAAAAAAAAGAAGCAAACAGAAAAGAAAACAAAACAAAAACCCCACCAATTTAAATAATGGTTTCATGCAAAATTAAGAAAGAGGGCAAATTTTTCTGTCATTTATAATAGTTCACCCAATTCTGTTTGAATATTAATTCTCTAAAATTAATACAGACTGTAGTAAATTTAAAAAATAGAATCAGAATCTTAATCTCAATGAAGAATCCCAGAAATAGTCTATTTTGTAACAATGGTTTTCTGGTTTTTTTCAAGGTAGTATTTTTCCACTAGAAGGAATGTTTCTTAGGAGCTTCATAAATAAAGAGATAAATGCAATTAACAGGTTCCTAAGGGAACTTAATTTCATTGATTGTAGAATCCTCTGATGAATTCTTAACCCTTGAGAATTATTTGAAAAGCACCCCTTACAAATGGTTCAGTAGTTCCCAAACTTGTCTATGTATAAGAGTCAACTGGGAAGGAGGATTTTTGGCAGTAGGGCCTAAGGATCTGAGTTTCTAAATTCTGCATCTTCAACAAACCAGTGTGTGACAATATTATGCTTACTTTGGTGTTGGGTTAAAACTGATTATGATTAAGCAATATGTTGTCAGTACAGTAAACTGGTTTCAGTCTAACTGGATTTTTAAAAGTAATGTGAAAGCGATTACAGGTTATCTTGACTTTTGCCATACTCTATCCTTCACTTAGATGCAAAAATAAGTGTAAGACATCATGATAAAAGAAAAGAGAGAGTTACAAAGAGTAAATTAAAATGACAACAATTTAATATATCTTTCTTCTTTTTTTTTTTTTTTGAGACTGAGTCTCACTCTATCACCAGGCTGGAGTGCAGTGGTGTGATCCCCACTCACTGCAATTTCCGTTTTCCGGTTTCAAGCAATTCTGCCTCAGCCTCCCAAGTAGCTGGGACTACAGGCACACACCACCATGCCTGGCTAATTTTTTGTATTTTTAGTAGAGACAGGGTTTCACCATGTTGGCCAGGATGGTCTTGATCTCTTGACCTCGTTATCCACCCGCCTCAGCCTACCGAAGTGCTGGGATTACAGGCGTGAGCCACCACACCCGGCCAATATATCTTTCAAAATAATAAATTTGTTCCTGCTTAAGACCAAATGATTATAAGTAGTGCAAAGTCTAGTAATAACCAAGGTACTTATGTCTATTGTCCCTGTGATAAACTTTCCACATGAGTTTTTCTGCTACTGCAGCCATCAGGTAGCAAAAGTTCATGCATGATCATTGCCAAAATAATATGTAACTTTCATCTTATACTAAGTTTAAGAAAAAGAAATTTGTTGCTAAAAATCCCTGCTAGTAGAGAATTCCCATTTAGTAAAACAATGGCTAAGTGGCTAAAGCTTAAAGAAAAATATAAAAATCACATACAAGAAGAAAGGGTCAAACCCTTGGGAAAAACAACCCCAAATCCTGAATTCTATAACCAAAGATCCACATTTAAAACCATGAAGGAGAGAAAAAGACAGTGGAAATTCCTTTGAAAGACTTTATATATGTTTTTCATAATAGTCATCAAAAGCTATGAAGCTTGGAATGTTCATGTTAGAGCTAAACTTAGCTAAACTGGAGCTACACTTCTAATTTTACTCCAGAGCCTATAATTTCTACTCTAAAAGAAAAGGTAAAGATAAAACTAGAGAGGGGAAAAAAATCCCACAGCAATTCAGACTCGAACTTCCTCATCTCCTCACTCTCTCCCCACTAGCCACGCCCCACTACAACCACAAGGGCCTACTATGTGGTAGACCCCAACAAAAAAAATGTTTAGAAGAATGCTGAACTTAGAACAGAGTACACTGTAGAACCAAGGGCTACAAACCCTTGAAGCACTCCAGTAACTCAGCATCCTATGGGATGTACCATGGAGTACCACAGAAAGGCTCCCATGGCTGAAAGCAATGGTTCCTACAATCTGCAGCACTCCACAGTTTTCAAGCTGCAATTTTTCCATCCTGATTGTCACTATACATAAAAAATTCATAGGCGAGATAGGTGCAATTGTTCTAGTTCTACAGATGATAAAAGTAAGGCTCAGAGAGATTAAGGATCTTATGAATTAGGCACCTACCAAGTGTTAAAGCCAAAACATAGAACTTCTAATTTGAAGACCTGCGCTCTTTCCTCTGTACCAAAGAACTCTCCCCCAAACAAAACTTGTATTTCATACAATGTATAGCTCATAGCAGACCCCCTATGTTAACAGTTCAGTGATGTTAACATTCCAAGATGCTCTAAATAACTGTAATTCCACAGATATACTACTGTCATATATAAAAAAGATACCTGAGGCCCATTTTCTGATTGTATACTAGGTCTACATAAAGGAATATCTATATTTTTAATCAACACTCATCACACTCTCCAAGTCCTATCAATCGATTACTCAACATCTGACCAACTCCTGATTCCTGAGTAACTCTTGACTCAGAGTTGTTTACTTTAGCCCCTTAAGCACAGGATGTGTAAAACCCTAACTTACCAATGAGCCCCCCTGACTTAAAGATAACGTGAAAGTTAAATTGCAATCTAAGGTTTTTTTAAAAAGCTTCTGGTGAAGAAAAATCACATACAAACAATTTTGAAAATGCTGCAAAAATTTTTCTCTCTTAAAATACATCCCTCTTTACAAATTAAAAGAAGATGAGTAAGGAAAGCCATAAACACAAATTCTACCCTGTTCTGTGCAGTTCATTCAGTATCACATGACCACAAAATGAACTTCTCTAAACTGAACTCAGATATAAAATTCTGGCCAAGCCCTCCCATAGAACATTTATACCTAATGTGCAGTCTAAGATACGGTCACCTACAGACATTTCACCAATGAGCACGAAAAACGCTTCACTAGGTGAATTTAATATTTTGCTTTCAAACAATCTTTTAAGTCTCCATTAAACAATAACAGGTACTACATGTCAAGGTGCTGTGTTTTTGTATCTCTAGGGATACATTAGTGAACTCACTATTGCTTTTTAATTAAAATTAAATTTGAGATGATTTGGAAACCAAAACATTCTATTTTCATATTTCTTAAACCACTTCCTTCATTCCATTTATTCAAATCACTCTAACACCTCCAGCATCTCCAACTCAGTAATATTTTTCCCATGCCACTCCCTATAGCTAGAATAATCTTGCTCTTCATGTTGTGAGCTCTCTTCCTCTCAGAGCCACCCTGCCTGTTTACTGTCTTTCATTAATGAGGGTTAGAAAAAAACGGTTTGGTCTTATTTTGTAAAGCAAGCAAACAATAACAGAAATTATATTCCAGGAGTGACAACCAGAATATAAAAATTAAGCCACTGTAAAAGCATTTATGAATATTTTCCATGTTCTCTTGAGATGATCAACTGACAGAGAGAATGTCTAGGTACTTTCCTACTACAAGGAAATCAGAGAGAGGGGAACTTTATTTCTATCTGGGACAACCTGATAGAAAAAGAAACAAATATGTGCCACAAGAACTACACCACTATCTAATTTAATTCTGATATCAGTAATTACAGCACAAAACCAGCAGGCTGGGTGCTGGGCACTAGCAAGCCCCCTGTGTCTTAACATCACTCAAAGGCAATCTGGGATGACCCTACTTGAGAAATGGTATAGTCTCCACCAATCCTAACTTTGCTACTTTTTTCCTCCCTAAAGAAACATATACAAGTGATTAAATGAAGGGCAGTCCATCTATCAACTGAAAAGAAGTGGTGTTAAAATTCCTCATCATGAGGGGATGGTTCTGTTTAGGGAGAATAAAGAGATGACAATAACATGCAATGCTATTTGACTGGATTCTGCAGTAAAAACAATAATCATGTAGCTACACAAGGGACTACTTGAGCAACTTGAGCATTTTGGATATGAACTACTTTAGGTATTAAGAGTTTATCAATGTTATATTTCTTAAGTGATATTTGTCTTGTGACTATATAAGATAATGACTTATTTAGAAGATATAATAATTAAGACTGAAATGCCATGATATTGGCAACTTACTTCTTTAAAATAAAATTTTAATTTTAGAACAGTTTTGCAGAAAAATTGTGAACATAGTACTGATAGTTCCCATAAACTTCGCACCCAATTTCTCTTATTCTTAAAATTTTACATTGGTATGATACATTTGTCACAATTAAAAAACTAATAATAATATATCATTATTAATTAAAGTCTATACTTTATTCAGATTTATCTGGGTTTTCCTATTTTCCAGGATCCTATCTGGGATTCCATCCATTTGCCACAGTATGTTTACTCATCATGTTTCCCCAGGCTCCTCAGAAAGTTTCTCAAGCCTGACTTCTGATTACCTTGACAGTTTTGAGGAGTGCTAGTTAAGTATTTTTTAGAATGTCCCTCAATTAGGGAAACTTGTCTGAAGTTTTTCTCAAGATTAGACTCAGTTCATGGGTTTTTGAAAGGATTATCACAAAGACGATGTGTCATTTTTGTGATATTCTCTTTTTCTCATGTGAAAAACAGAAGAAATATATTTCATTGTATATCAAGATATACATCCTATCAACATAACATCACTGATGCTGTTAACATGGATCACCTGGCTGAGGTAGTATATGTCAGGCAAAGTTATTGACACCCCTTCCCAGATTTACATACCATGTTTTTTGGCAGGAAGTCACCATGTACAGCTTATACTTAAGGAGTGGAGAGTGATGCTCCATCTCCTTGAGGGCAGAGTATCTACATAAATTATTTGGATTCTTCTGCAAGAGAGATTTATCTATTCTCCTGCATTCATTTATTTATATCAGTATGGACTCATGATATTTATTTTATGCTTTGGGTGATATAATCCAGTATTACTTTATTTTGCTGCTCAAATTGTTCCAGATCTCCTTGGGATCTTTCTCAATTGGCTCCTGGGTCCCTATGGCATATCTACATTGTTCTTATTTTGTTTGAGCACTTCTTTACTTTCTGGCACTACAAAACATTGCAGGCTCATCAAGTATATTTCTTGCTTATTCCTAGAATCAACTATGTCTCCAAGGAGCCTTTGTTCCTTTTATTGGAAAATGGTGTTTGAAACCAAGATCTAGACACAAGCTGTTCTTGTGCTACCAGAGTGCTGTTGATTCTAGGTCCTTTTTTGTCTGTTTTATATGTTAATTGTTATTTTTATAGATTATTGTTACCTTTTGGTTTTGTTTATGAATTTTGCTGAAATGCATCTATTGCATATCTGTGAACCTTTATATTAAAAAACTGTTTGCATTTATATTAAAATTTTCCTACATTGAGAGCAAGCAAATACATGAATCTCTATAAATTTTTAGTTCATTTATAGCTTATTTATTTTCTTTTGATGGGGAGGACAGTAGACACTTACTTCCTTACCTCTCACATCCTTATCCTTCCTTAACCCTGAGTTCTGGGTTTGTGGCTTATCGGGGCCAAGAAAGTGTACAAACTCTTCCTCTGTTGGAGATTCTATCCTTACCAAATCTCTGCCATCCTTAACAATACTATCCTGTGAATGCTACCTCACCAGACGCGCCAACTCCTAGTCTCTGGATATGGGATATTTAGCTGTGCCACAGTGCTTGGGGCTTTTCAATTTAACTGATCCCCACTCCCACCTAAACTTAGAAATTTAGAGATTTCTAAGAAGACAACTAACCTTAAGAACTGAGTTGCAAATAAGAATTCCCAGGTCTGCTGTGTGTTCATCCACAATGCTGACACTGGATATAATCCCATAGTTAGCCATCACAGTTATATTTGACATAATGCAAGTTAATTATTTTAATTCACTGTGTAATTCCCTTTAGAACTTGGATACAATCAAAGTATTAGCTTCCATATTCCCAAACAATCTAGTATCATCAGATTTACATCCAACATGGGATTCTTCACTTCTATCATGGATGGGGCTTTGATATCTCCTTCCCCTGTACAACATTCTTTCCGTCTGTAACCCAGTCCTGGTGGTTCTCCCTTGATGAGAGTACCTGCATCCATCCTCTTGTTTTATGTTCAGACTCATGGCCAATAATACATTTGGGCTCATGCTATCTCTTCAGATTTACTGAAGGGTTTCCCAACACATTCCTCCGTGTCCACTGTCAGAGCAATCTTTCTAATATACCTGCAGCACCGACTCACTTAAAGACTTCACTAGCTGGCTTCCTCACCCCTTGCTAGACAGCCCCTGTGGGAGCGCATCAGCACATAATTTGAAAAGCAGTGCTTTATATAAACCATCTGTTCCAACATGGTTTCCTCAATATGCCTCTTGTATTTCTACTTCAATCCTAAATTATGATTCTTAGCTGGAATGCCTTCTCCCGCCCTCACCTTTCCTCTTCCTCACATGGATCATTCTAGCTTCCTCCCCTTTCTTATCTATAACCTAACATTCCAACAATGAGAAACATTTACTTAATTGTTCAATTGCAGTAAACATATATAGTGGTTTCAGAATTGTTAACCATACACATTCACAGCATAAAACTTTGTCAACTACAATAGTATCATGTACGGATCTTTTTGAGTTTAGTCTCACACACTCCAATCTAAAGTTACTTAGATCAGCAGCTTTTGTCTCTATTCCCTTCGACAATGTCACCCAAACTGGAGTGCAGTGGTGTCATCACAGCTTACTGCAGCCTCATACTCTAGGCTCAAGGGATCTTCCTGCCTCAGCTTCCTGAGCAGTTAGGACAACAGGCAAGTGTGTCACCATGCTCAGTTAACTTTTAAATTTTTTATAAAGATGGGGTCTCACTCTGTTGTCCAGGCTGGTCTCCAACTCCTGGGCTCAAGTCATCCACCAGACTTGGCTTCCGAAAGTGTTGGGATTACAGGTGTGAGCCACCACACCTGGCTGTTCCATCTTTCTTTCTCTCTCTCCCCACTCCACACACCCACCTTCTATGGAATAAATGAGACATAGTTCTTTATTTCTTTGGTTTTTAGCTTTATGCTATTAGACTACCTATATTGGGTCAGTCCTTTTTGCCCAACATACTCCATGAGAACATGAAAACCAAAATGTCAAGGTCATCAGGTTTCAGGAAATGTCCTTAGGTGAAAGCTGGCTCTAGTGCTCTGTTTACCTTTCTGGGCTTCTGGCCTCTGAGCTAGCTGTACTTTTTAATAAACTCAATGGTACATTAAAAAAACAAAAACAGAAATAAAAATGCCTCAAAAGGCACTGATTTTGACTGTTAAAAGAGATCACCATCAAACATTTCCAGTTGTGAGTACTTATACGTAACAGTAGTATATTCTTTATACAATATTCATTGGTTCTAAAGTTTTTGGTTGACCATGTTGTCGAGTAGTATTGCTTCTCATTTTGTTTATACAAAAACTCGTGGTCTGAATTGCTTCCCTTACTGGTGCATTGAAAAAGTGTAATTAAATAAATATTTTAGCTAGCATTTTTTTTTCAATGGGAGGGCCCATTACAGTTATACTTTGTTCATTTTGCTGAAAATAAAACCCTAAAACCTGGTCTTTAAATTTTCAGCAGCTTTGTTCTAAAAAAGGATAATCAGAAATATCCGTAAGGTAAAAGAAAATCAGTTTCTCATTAAGCACTTCTGGGAATAGAGGAAATAAAACAGAGATATAGGAGTTCTCTATACTTGATGTGAATTATGTAAATTAATCACCTAAACTACCGCTTATGCAGGAGAGTATCTAATATTCTTTGATGCTTATGGTAAAAAAGCTTTTCTTTAAATGGTAATTGCATGTTTAAGAATAGATTTTTTTTTCTTTAAATGTACCATCATTCAATTTTTAGGCCAAATTTGAACAATCTCAATTTCTATTCAATCCTAAAGATTTAATAGTACAAAATAAAAACTCAGGAAGCTCTAATTCTTTTCCCAAAGATATATAAAGAGAATGGAAACGTGGTTCCGCATTACATAATGTTGCCACCCACTCCAGAAACAGAAATGAGTGCCTAGCAACAGTAAAGGGTCATCTCAGGAGAGTGCTGATTGCTCATTGGAGCATTCTAAACACAGATGCTTTTCTATCCTTATCATTTCCAGTCCCCACTGAACACATGCTGGTTACCTTGGATCCCAGTGCCATCTCATGAAAATCTCTTTCTTATAACAATCAATAAGTGACACTCAGGGCAGCCCCTACCTTTAGGTTACATCCTTGGGGAAAAAAGTCAAAATAGATTTCGAAACATTAGAACAAAATAGGCATTTCTTTGCGTAGAATTGTCTCAGCGTTCTTCCTCCCTGGTGATATTTCTTTTAAAATATGAATTGTTAGTTTTAGTACTGGTATTTTTCGTACCTCATGCTCCATTCCACAGGTTTTAGCTGCAAGGCTGAACCATCCAACTAAATAAAGAGGTTATGCATGAGCATGAGTGTGCCCAATATTATTTGATGCATATGGTAGAAGAGCTTTTCTTAAAATAGTAATCTCATGTTCAAGAATAAATTTTTATTCTCTTTAAACATACAACCATTCATATTTTAGGCTAAATTTGAACAATCTTGATTCCTATGCGATCCTAAAGGTGTGGTGATACAAATAAAGGCCCAGGAAACTCTAGTTCTTTTCCCAAAGATATAAAAGGATAGAAATGTGGTCCAGCATTACATAATGTTGCCACCACTCCAGGAAAAGAAGTGAGAGCACGTTTTCCTCTGTTTCTTGGCTATTTGCACGCACCCCACCCCTTTTTTGATGTGAAGTAGCTTGACCATTTTTCTTTCTATATTCTTAATATGAGCCATTTCTTGCCTTTACATGTTATTTTCTCCCATTCTGGCTTCTTTTTTCACTCTCAATGTTGTCTTTGATGAAGAGAAGTGCTTAATTTTAGTGTTTTCCAATTTGTTATTATCAGTCTTTTCCTTTATGACTAATGCTTTTCTGTGTCATGTTTAAGATTGTTTTTGCTTATCTTAAAGTCATGAATAATTTTTTTACATTATCTTTAAGAAGCTTTAATGTTTTATTTTTATCTGTAATCCAACTGGAATTTATTTTTTGTGTTTGGTCTGAGACAGGTGACTACGATTCTGCAAGTGATGGATATCCAATTTGACACACAACCATAATTGAGAATAGCAGTCTTTCCCCACTGCTGTGTAGTGCTACCTTTGTGATAAGACAAATGTCTATATATATATGGGTCACTTTCTAGATGCTATGCTTTTTATTGATCTATGTGTCCATCCTTGACCCAATATCATGTTGCCACAATTAGTGTAGCGTAATCATAAATCTTGATATAAGACACTTATCCCACTACTAGTATCTGTAAAGCATCCCAGTATTTTGTTCTTTGCTCTTCTACTTCAAGATTGTCTTGACTATTCTTGGCCCTCCGCATTTCCATGCACATTTTATAAATAACTTGTTCATTTTCTTCTCTTCTCTAGGTATATTTATTCTGTACTTCACGAACTCATACGGTTTCTTCACTTTGAATATTCACAGCCAATCTGTCAAAGAGTCCTATGGGTTCTACCTTTAAAATGAATTTATTATCTGACCACTGCTATCAGCCTGGTCCAAGTCACCACCCACTACTCATTGGTTTATTAATACAGCCTCTTAACTGGTTTCCAAGCTTCCATCTTTGCTTTGACACAGGCTGGTTCTCCTTAGTAGAGCTTTTAAAACATAAAATCTGATAATGTCACTTCTCTGCTCAGAACCCTCCAACGGCTTCCCAACTCACTGAGAGTCAGTTCCAGTGTCTTTAACAATAGCCTATACCTCTGGTCACACTACTTTGCTTCAGCAACAAAGACCTTCATGTGCTGAGTACAGCCCTGTCTTAGGGTTTATACTTGGTTGGCTTCCTTCCTGGGATGCTCTTCCCTAGCATCCGTGTGGCTAATGCCTTCACCTTTAATTATTTGTTCAAATATCCACTTCTCAGAGGCTTTCCCCAAGTACCCTATTTAAAATTGCTAGGTACCCCAAGACTAAATGAAAATTTGATTCTAAACAAAATGTTTTACCTTTCAACAGAAATATAACACCATAAAGAAGTTGAGACCAGGCATGGTGGCTCATGCCTGTAATGCAGCACTTTGGAAAGCTGAGGCAGGTGGATCACGAGGCCAGGAGTTCTAGACCAGCCTGACCAACATGGTGAAACCCCATCTCTACTAAAAATACAAAAATTAACCAGGTGTGGTGGCACGTGCCTGTAGTTCCAGCTACTTGGGAGGCTGAGGCAGAAGAATTGCTTGAATCTGGGAGGCAAAGGTTGCAGTGAGCCAAGCTTGTGCCACTGCACTCCAGCCTGGTGACAGAGTGAGACTCTATCTCAAATAAAAAAAAAATCTTAAATAAAAAAAAAAAAGAAGTTGAAGTGTTCTATAATGCTGTAGGATGACTATAGTTACAGTAATATACAGTTTCAAATAGGTAGAACTAGAATATTGATATTCCCAACACAAAGAAATGGTAAACATTTGAGCTAATGGGTAGGCTGATTATATTGATCTGTTCACTGTATATGTATTGAAACATATAAATATGTACATTATGTAAATTTTAAAAATTAAATTTAAAACAAAGAAACAAGTACCCATAACCACAATTTAAAAAGCAAAGTTTTTCATTTGCTTCAAATAGCTAATTCTGTCTTCTTTGAATTTATTAAAAAATAAGATAGCCACAGAAATTAATCTAACCACAGTAAATACCACACAGTTGCAGATGACTGTTTCTGCTGGTTATAGAAATCGCTGTTCCTTTGTCTTCTATTTTTCATTTTTAATGTATGGAGAAGAGCTATGTGAATCAAATAGTTTTTGCTTTGGTGACATTTATCTAATCTTTGATGCATAAACATACAGGGAGAATTGGGTCGTGTTCTCAAAATCTTAACATAGGGTATTTTTTTCCAATAGCAGTTTTACCAAATCTTACTTAAAAAATTTACTACATATTATCCATAATAGAAAATATATGTAATATATATGCAAGTTATGAAGTCTAACAACAAAATGAACACATGCAACCCAGTATCCAAATTAAAATGAAAGTATTGTCATAATATCCCATCTACTTCTGTGTGCCTTCCCTGTCTAAAGTGCTCTGTTCACCTTTTCCCCAACAACACACTTGATGTTGTTTAAGCTCATCATTCCTTCTCTAAACCTTTTCTTCCTCTCATGTTTGACACCTCCCACTCAAAGATCCAAGCCAGAATTCTGAAATTCCTTCCTCCTCCTCACACTCAATTGTTGTTTTGTCCAATTTTCCCACCTCCCCTAAATCTCTTTCATATCTGTTCCCATGTCCCAAATACTTATTTCAACCTTAATTCTGACCTTTTTTATATTTCATGGGGACTGTCTGCCCTCATTCACTTTCCTTACATCCCCTGTTAATATCAATCATCACTTAAAATCTTTCAACAACTTTTCCTTGCTTTTTCAGTAAAGAAAAATCCCCTCATCAGGCTATGCAGGTTAGACGAAATTGATCAAACTCCTCTGACTTTTACAGTTTCATATTTTGCATCTCTGTGCTCCACTGATATTGAAATGCTTGACTTCTGAAGAGAGTCATATTATTTTTCTATGCCTTGGTATATTTTGTTCCCTCTGACTGAGGCCTTTTCACAAGGAAGATAACTTCAAAGATGAAATTGAAAGGTCATTTTCTCTGGGAAAATATATTTACCTCCTCTAGATGAGAACCCTTTCTCCATGTTCTTATAACATTTTGTACATACTTGAAGTAGCAGTGTGACCTTGGGCAAGTTGTTAACCCTTCTCTGTCTGCTTTTCTATAAAAATGTAATAATAATAGTGCACATCTTGCTGTGAACATTAAATGAGTTAAACCATATAATAATGCCAGGCTCATGGCATACATTTCATAAGTATTAGTAGTATTATAGACATCAGACAATATTATGTTTACTGACTTTTTCTATTTGTGGTCTCTGTGTTGAGTATTCCTTTAAAACAGAAACTGTGCCATGTTTAGCTGTGCATCCCCAGGCCTGATATGTAACAGGTGTTCACTAAATATCTGCAGAAAGAATAAAAGAAAAAAAAATCCCTTTCTTTACTGTGGTTAGGAAAGCAGAACTGAATCTTTTTTACACATAATTTGCCTAAGTTGAGACTGGAAAATGAAAATGTGACAAAAGAAATTGACAAATATTCTATCTGACAGTTCTGACTTTCTTTTATGGTTTAAAAAAAACACACAATAAGCCAGGCGTGGTGGCTTATGCCTGTAGTTCCAGCACGTTGAGAGGCAGAGGTGGGCAGATCACGAGGTCAGGAGTTCGAGACCAGCCTGGACAACACAGTGAAACCCTATCTCTACTAAAAATACAAAAATTAGCCTGGCATGGTGGCAGGCGCCTATAATCCCAGTACTCAGTAGGCTGAGGCAGGAGAACAGCTAAAACCCGGGAGGCAGAGGTTGCAGTGAGCCAGGACCGTGCCATTGCACTTCAGCCCAGGCAACAGAGCGAGACTCTGTCTCAAAAAAAAATAAATAAATAAAAAATAAAAAATAAATATATATATATATAAAAGTGGGGCATGGTGGTGCATGTCTGTAATCCCAGCTACTCAGCAGTTCGAGTTAGAGGATGGCTTGTGCCCAGGAGATGGAGGCTGCAGTGAGTTGTGATCGTGCCACTGCTTTTTAGCCTTGGCAACATAGTGAGACTTCATGTCAGAAAATAAATAAGGCTGGGTGTGGTGGCTCACACCTGTAATTCCAGCACTTTGGAAGGCCAAGGTGGGTGGACCACCTAAGGTCAGGAGTTCAAGACCAGCCTGACTAATACAGAGCAAACTCCATCACTACTAAAAATACAAAATTAGCCGTGTGTGGTGGCTCATGCCTGTAATTCCAGCTACTTGGTAGGCTAAGGCAGGAGAATTGCTTGAACCTGGGAGGTGGAGGTGGTGGTGAGTTGAGATTGCACCATTGCACTCCAGCCCGGGCAACGAGAGTGAAACTCTGTCTCAAAAAAATGAATAAAAATAAATAAATAAATAATTCAAAACAATACAAGTTTTCCATGTTATTAAAACATTAAAAAGATTTTAAAAAGCCAATGTAGAACAAATTTACATGTAGAACAGAATTGTGAGAGCTAATAAAATGATTATTATTTTAAGCCATTAAGTTATGGGGTGGTTTGTTACATAGCAATAGATAACTGAAAGCAGCAAGGAACTCCAGGTGGCCTTGGTGGCAGTGAGCACAGACTCCTGAGGTCATGGAAAGCCAGGGGTGACCAATTACTGCCAGATGAATGGCTGGGGAGGAGCACTGGGGTGTAATAAAACACAGAGAAACGTGGCAGCAATATGGCACAAGGAATAGCCAGAGGAGAGAACTACACAGCTGCAGGCTGCTACTCTGATGATGCTTGTGGCATCCTGTGCCTTGAATATGCTCAGAGAGACATAGTAAAGACCTGAGGTCTTACCTAAGTTACACATGTTAGAATTAATAATCTATTAGATTTAGGGTCAAACTGTTAAAGTCATCTTCTTAAAGTTCATGAATTGGTATCAAAATGATATTAAGATGTGAAAAAACTCCAAAATGTAAAAATTTCGGAAGTCTACTGTTCATCATCTTTCATTTCTTTATAATACTAATAATGTTCTTACAAAAAGGTTACAAGTCTGAAATATACATTAGTGCCTTGCTGTAATGCAAATGGACTATTTTAAAGGAACAAGGAGTGATAATATAGTTCTGTTTTATATAGTTAATACAGAATTTATATAGAGAATACATATAGTTCTTTGTAGATAATATAACTCTTTGTATCATGGGGATATAAAGGATATTCATACAGAATATCACATTTGTGCCTTTCAGCAACGTCTATGAGTTAATTAAGAACAGATGTATCCTCATTTTAGAGATGCAGTAAAGTCATACAACTACTTAGAAGTAGTGATGTCGGTCAGGCGTGGTGGCTCACACCTGTAATCCCAGCACTTTGGGAGGCTGAGGGGGTGGATCACCTGAGGTCAGGAGTTCGAGACCAGTCTAGACAACATGGCGAAACCCTGTCTCTATTAAAAATACAAAAATTAGCCAGGCATGATGGTGAATGCCTGTAATCCCAGCTACTAGGGGAGCTGAGGCAGGAGGATTGCTTGAATCTGGGAGGTGGAGGTTACAGTGAGCCGAGAACATGCCACTGCCCTCCAGACTGGGCAACAGAACAAGACTCCGTCTCAAAAAAAAAAAAAAGAAGTACTGATGTCACTTATAGCAACTCTAATTAGGATAATGATGTGTGTTGCATTTTAGGAAGCTCTAAATTCTGTAAACTAGAAGTAATATGACATAGAAATATTGGTAAGTTTTACCTTATGCATAAAAATGGAAATAATGCGAATTCTAAAAGTTGTTATAATTTCATGAAAACAATCTCAAAGTTGGCTGGAAGAAGAAACTGAATATTGCTTTTATCCCATTGCCATGGGCAATGCCACTTTAACTGGAAAAAAGAAATATTGACTATCCTTTGTTGAGATAGCTTTATTATGAGATGTTGAAGAATTTAAACTGCACATAAAATGCTACTGGCTGACCTTTAAATAACAAACTAAGTACTCAGTTCTGTCCTTAATATAACTGGAGAGTTTATTAACTTTTTAAAAAAAGTTCTCTGGATAGAATTAAGTATATTAGAACAAAATCATCAATTTCTGTTCAGTGAATTGTATACTGGTAGGTGGTTAAACTTCTGTGGCTAATAAACACTATTTATTTGGGTTTAAACACTACTACTTTGTTTTTGGCCTAATATAGAATAGATGGAAACTTTATTCTTTTGTACCGTCTCACTTTCATCTAATTGTTTAAGAAGAATGAATTGTACCTGGTAAGCAAATTCTAGGGTTCCATGGAAAATCTAGAATTATGTGAACTATCTGAAAAGAGTCAATCACACCCTCTCATCTTAAAATAACTTTTAAAGGTTAAGGTATATGGTTATATACATGCTAATATTTCAGCTTGTTTTATACACACAAACTATAAAATAAAGGTATTGATAATTATTTGGGAAGATGAATTAAAACTAGTCTTCAATTTATTTTATTCAAAAGTAACATGTTTAATGGATTAAAATAAATGCTTTTAATAGAGATGATTTATATTTATTATGGAAACATTGCCAGGGCTGGGCACAGTGGCTCACGCCTGTAATCCTAGCGCTGGGAGGCTGGGCGGGTGGTGAGGTCAAGTGTTTGAGATGCCCCTGGCCAACATGGTGAAACCCCGTCTCTACTAAAAATACAAAATCTAGCAGGGTGTGGTGGTGGGCCCCTGTAATCCCAGCTACTCAGGAGGCTGAGGCAGGAGAATCACTTGACCCTGGGATGTGTAGGTTGCAGTGAGTCGAGATCGCACCACTGCATGCACTCCAGCCTGGGTGGCAAAGGGAGACTCTATTTCAAAAAAGAAAAGAAACATTGCCAGAAATCTAAAACTCTCCCCTAGATCCACTACTCAAAAATAATCAATGATAACATTTGATTATCCAATTTCATATTATTAATAGAGAAAGACTGACAGATTACATAGAAATTGGATCTTAAAAATATATGTCACTGAAAATAACAATCCTTAAGCTGGGGATGGTAGTGTGCGCCTGTTGTCTCAGTACTTTGGGAGGCTGAAGTGGGAGGATGGCTTGAGACCAGGAGTTGCTATCAGCCTGGGAGACAGAGTGAGACCTTGTCTCTTTAAAACAAAACAAAACAAAACAAAACAAAACAAAACAAAACAAAACAAAAAATCTTTAAATTACATTTGTTTAAATTTAACAGATGATAAGTAAAACTGAAGGAATAATAAATTGTACTTAATCAGTAGAAATGTCAGGGTCTCACATAATCCTTTAAAAAAAGGATATGAAAGGCTGGTGTTCCAACTCTCTAGCAGCTGTGTTTCTGCTATGGAGGATAAAATTTGCCCTCAAGCTTCCTTCCTCCCTTCTCCCTCCTCTACAGATTTTTATTACATATTTTTTAACCAAGATGTAGAACACATTCCAGTTTACAGTCTTAATACTGTGGATACATTAAAAGGCATGAAATGCTTTTAATTAAAAACAAACATAAAGCTCCACACTGACAAATTTTACAAATGATCTTTTCAAGGCAGCTTAAATGTGTACTGCTACAAATGTGCTGTACAGCCATCTCGCAAATATGTTATTTTGCTGTTTGCTAGACTTTGTTCTCATGCTAACCGGAGATAAAAAATGCATTTCCAAGTTGAATTTCATGAGGTACTGTAGAGAATGTTGTAATAAAATCCAGACAGTCCATCTATTACATTCTTTTCTCCTAACACTTCTGTAATTCAATCTTAAAAGACCTATCAAGTTTGTCTGGAAAGATTACTTCCTTATAGGCCACTAATGTTGCTTATTGTTAAGCTTCAGATAATTTTTAGGTACTCAAATTTTCTTGTTTTAATATCGTCAAGTCACTGAAAACCAAACTGAGAATATTTTACAATTTGTTTTGCCTTATTTTAAAATGGTAACAATATTTGGCAGCTCAGATATAATTTCCTGATACTACACTATAATTTCTCAAAAAAATCATCACCAGGTTTTCTCTCATATCCTCCAGTGTAATGGTTTTCAAACTCAATCACCTGGGGAAGTTTTTTGAAAAATAGCGTGTCCAGGCATCATCCCAGATCAATTAAATCAGAATCTTTGGCAATGAAGCCTGAAAAAGGGTTTTTTAAAGCTTTTAAATACGGAATAATACTTTGTAAGCTCTAATTCTAAATGAAGAACCCAAAGCATCTCTATGAAAATGGATACTCTTAATTTATTGTGTGTTCAATAACAGTGAATATAATTTTGACATTTTTTAAAAGACATGGGGTCTCACTATGTTGCTTAGGCTGATCTCAAACTGCTAGGCTCAAGAAATCTTCCTGCCTCAGCCTCCTCAGTAGCTGGGACCATAGGCACACACCATTGTACCTGGATTCTTAAGATTTTCTAAGAGCTTCAAGTTACATAAAAAAAAATTTATGGTCTATCAACCATATTTCTCAAATTCAATGACAGCATCAATTTTCAACATTAGTAAAGCTATAAAACTGCTTTTCTGGTTCAAAGCTGTAATTTTAAATTACCCCATCTTACAAAATTCAAAGGGACAATATGGTTAGAAAATTTTGCCTGTTTATTAAAGTTTTAGGATTGGTTTGAGAGATTAAACATTAGCAAAACACAAGACTCTAATGAACCTATAGTAAAACAAGAATCTGGTTAGGAGTTAAAGAAGTACATGGTCACTGATTTCAGGGCCCATTTGTAGACTAGCATTCTTCATGCAAAAAAAAAAAAGTGTTATTTAACCTAAAGTTGGCAATCTGTTGGTATTTCTGGGCAACTGTAGGATACAGTATAGGTATAGATAACTTTTAAAGTGAAGTCTAGTAAATTTAGATACTTTGCATTCTTGATCCAGAAATCTTTATGAACAGATCTGCAAATCTACTTGCTAATGTCTCACGATATGTTCCTGAGGGGCAGTGAGGCTGTGAAAGTCCTCTACTGATCAAGTGAGCACAGCATATGGAATGACAAGGAAGCAAGGGGACAGGCCTCACAGGCCAACTAAATCCTGGCCATCAGTGGGTGACAGATGTCTTAGCCAGGTCACCCCCACAGCAATGCTGACCACATGGAAAACCCACCATTTAATAATGTTCATTTTCTTCATCTTTTTTTGAGATGGAGTCTCGCTTTGTCGCCTAGGCTAGAGTGCAGTGGCTTGATCTTGGCTCACTGCAACCTCTACCTCCTGGGTTGAAGCAATTCTCCTGCTTCAGCCTCCCACGTAGCTGGGATTACAGGCATGTACCACCACACCCAGCTAATTTTTATATTTTTAGTAGACACGAGGTTTTGCCATGTTGGCCAGGCTGATCTCGAACTCTTAACCTCAGGTGATCTGCCCACATCGGTCTCCCAAAGTGCTAGGATTACAGGCGTGAGCCACCGTGTCCAGCCCATTTTCCTCATTTTATATAAATGACACTCTGTGTGCATAAGGAATCAGAGCTACACATCAAATATAAAATGTTAATATTAGATATTATCTCCCACTGATAGGTTTAGACCCATCCTAGATTCTGGGGCTAATGTTACTTTCTTTCTAACTGTGGGGAATTATTCCGAAATAAAACTCAAAAAGTTAAATTACTCTTATGTAGGAATTAGGGAGTTTCAAGCAACGTGACATTTTTGATCAGCTAAACTAACAAAATAGGCAAGAAATATCATTAAAAATATGAAGCAAAAGCTGTTGAGTAAAGAATATTATTCTGCATTTCAATATCAACACTATCTCTTAGGCCTGTCTTAAACTGGAAGGAGCTATAGTGCAGGCACATTGATTTACACATTTTTGAGACATTGAGTTTCTTTTTATAGCAATATCCCATATATCAAATGAATAGACAAGAAAACAACTGTTATCTGAATAGACAAGAAATCAGTGGGTGGAGTGGGGAAAGAAAACTTTTAAGTGGCTATCTATGCAAGCACTTCCAGAACCTCAAAAATCCCTTGGATAAATAAGAAATTGGACATTCTTCTTTGGATTCATACCAGCTTTGAGAAAAAGAAAGGACAAGAGACAGCCTGCCTGGCGATTTCATAGAGGTTCTGGCCTTCTGTTCACATACTCATCATGACAGGTGCAGCCCCTTCCCTGTCTCCATCTGTGGCCTGGCTCAGCACTGAAACTGGCCTCTACACCAGCAAGAAGCATATGGGCTGGGACAGGATCGGTCTCTCCTTTCCGTTGCTATCTGCTCCCTGCTTGTCTAAGCTCGCCCCTTTAGTTACTGTAGATAACTTGGTCCTGACTTACTGCAAGTGTTAAACATGTTTTTAATGTAATCATTGATTAAAGGAAAAGAATTTATGACACATACTTCTAAGTTATGAAGCACAGTAAAATGAGCCCAGTGAATCTGTCATCCAACTTAAGAAGCAGAATATCAAATATCATTGTTCCAGATCCCTTTCCTCTCCCAGACTCAGTGTTAACTCCATCCTAAAATTTATCATTCTTTCATTTCTGAAAAATAGACTTGCTAAATACATATATGTGTGTATATATACATCACTAAACTATACATTGTTCAGTTTTGCCTATGACAGGGCCTTTAAAATGGCATCATACCATTGGTAATCATATCTGGCTTGCTTTTTAAAAAAACACACACTATAACTTTCCTAACAGTCGTCCAACTCGAGGCTTCTAAGTGGTAGTTCCTGTTGTATAATACTCCATTATGTACCTAAATCAATGTTTACTTACCAATTCTTCTGTCCATGTAAACTATTATTTTTCGTAGACTTTTGCTTTAAGAACTTTCCTATAAATATCCTTGCAAATGTCTCTTGATTGGTATGCCAAATTTCTTTGATGGTACATAGCTAGTTGTGGAATGCTGGGTTATAGGGTATGTGAATGATTAACACTATAAGTTAGGGCCAAATTGTTTTCCAAAGCAGTTCCAGCATCTTAGTCTCCTACTGGCATCACGAAAAGGATCCTGTTGCTCTACACATCTTTGCCAACACTTGGTATTTTCAGACTTCTTAATTTTTGCAACCTAGTAAGTGTGAAATGGAATTTCAATGTGGTCGTAATTTACATTTTCTTGAAAACTAATGAGTTTTGTATGTCTTTTTATATGTCTAGTTGCCATTGGTTTCCTCTTCTATGAGATGCCAGTTCATTTGTCCACTTTTCTTTTTAGGTTATCTTTTTTCTTATTGATTTTAAGGAATTCTTTTCATCTTCTGATTATTATACTTTGTTAGTTATCTAAGCAATGAAACTGTTGACATTTTTTACTCTCATTGGGCAACAATTCTAGTGCTGGCTACTCCCATTGCACCCTCCTCTCTTGCCCCAAGTTAGACAGGAATTGAGGAAACAGCAATATGAGTTTCTAATTAGCTTTTAAAATTCTATATCCTGAGGATATTTTAAATAATTTAGTTACTTTTCACATAGACAGAGATAAAATTATTGTCATGAATGGTGAATGTAATGGAAATGGACATTCAACCACCATTGTGGATAATGTAAACTGTATCTTGATAGGGTGATTATAGGTGAGTACACACATTTGATGAAACACACAGAAATTACTGCATATAAATTCTATCCCAACAATGAGGATTTAAAATAACAGGTATAAATTACAGCACAATAGGGTCTATGTCTGGAGCTACAGTGCCATGTAGCTTTGCTACTTGGTAGCTGTGTGACCACTTTGGGCATGTTATTTCATATTTCTAAGCCTGAGGTTTCTCATTGGTGAAATGAACGTAACAGCAGTACCTGTATCATGAAGATGGTTGGGAGACAGAAACGAATTAGTTTGAAACTGCTTAGAATAATGCCTGATGCAGAATGAGCATCAGATACATGGTAGGCTATAAAAAATGTAGACAAATGTATCTGTTGCTTCCTCTATGGTTTGTTGTAGAGTCCGAAAAATTCTTCTCTACCAAATTGTGATATTCTCCTCCATTTTCTTCCAAAAGGTTAAGTGCTGTAGTTTTTACATTTGGGCAGATAATACACTTACAATTTATTTTTGAGTCTGCTGTGTAGTAAAGATCTTTCCTTTTAATTTTTTTTATCTGAGAGATAACCAATTATGACAACACTATTTATTAAGTTAGCTATACTTTCCTACTGATTTTGAATTCTACCACTGTCATAACAGATTCCTTGCAAGCTTGGGTTAATTTCTGGATTTGTTACATGTTCTATTAAGTCTACTGCCAATCACAGCAACAGCATTACACTGTTGTAATTCCTACATTATAATAAATCATGATATGTAATAATGGAAGTCTTTATTCCTTGGTCTTCACAGTTATCTTATTGATTCCTGGGCTTTTGCTCTTTCGTATGAACTTTATAGGTAATTAGCCTATCAGGTTCCGTGAAAACAACAATGAAAATCCTGTTGGAATTCCATTAAATTTATAATTTTTTTAAGGAGAAGAACTAATAATCATCAATTAATACTGACCTGCTAACATAAACTACATATTTATTCAGATATTCTTTTATATTTCAATCATATTTTGTAACTTTATAGTTCTTTTCCCTCCAATATTTTAGTCTTTTAACAGGAAAATATAATCTGTTGACATTTATTGTTATTAATGACATATTAAAACTCATTTCTACCATCTTTTTTCCCCCTTATGTCTCTCTCACCCAGTTGACCCGTTTATTTTGGCCTTCTGTTATCTCTTTAGCCTCCTTTCTTCTCTTCTGTTAGTTTGGAAACAGATTATATTTCTAATCTTTAAAAATTACTATTTTTCTTCATATGACAGAGACCATACTGTTCTCTTCCTACCTTTATTGAGAATAAAGGGAAAAAGAAAAACCCAGAGATAAAGGTGAGGAAAGGATAAAAGAGAGGCCAAGTGACAGTGATGGCATACTTTGAAGTAGAAGAGCATAATTGAAGTCCTCAAAGGAAAAAACTGACTGCTTTCCTTTCTCATACAGTTTCTGCCCTTAGCGCACACTTAAAAAGTGTGTCTAGGCAGTGTCACTTGCAGGGTTATATAGGTCCTTTTATTTTCAGTATTTCCTTTATATTTTTCAGTCATTCAGGAACTCAAGGTCTCTATTGTAACCATTACTCTTAAAATGGCTTACTAGCTTATATTTTTCTGATCCCAGTTTTAGGTGAGCTATTTTAGTTAAAGCATTGTAAGAATTTGTCACCAGCAAAAATCTGAGGCAATTGAGTATAGATTTACAGAGAGATACCTTTTGTATCTTAAACTTACAGGAAACCAGTTGAAACAAAGCAATATTTGCGTCACATTTACTACATAAAATATTCAAGACTGGTTGTGGTGGCTCACGCCTGTAATTCCAGCACTTTGGGAGACTAAGAAAGGAGGATCACTTGAGGCCAGGAGTTCAAGAACAGCCTGGGCAACATTGCAAGACTCTGTCTCTGCAAAAAACTAAAAATTAGCTGGGCATGGTGGTGTGTGCCTATAGTTCTAGCTACTTAGGAGGCGGAAGCAGGAGGATCACCGGACCCCAGGCGTTTGAAGTTACAGTGAACTATGATTGTGCCACTGCACTCCAGCCTGAGCAACAGAGGGAGACTCTGTCTCTAAAAAATAAATAATTAAATAAATAATAATACTGCCAGGCACGGTGGCTCACGCCTGTAATCCCAGCACTTTGCGAGGCAGAGGCGGATGGATCACAAGGTCAGGAGTTTGAGACCAGTCTGGCCAATATGGTGAAACTTCGTCTCTACTAAAAATACAAAAAAAATTAGCTGGGCATGGTGGTGCATGCCTGTAATCCCAGCTACTCGGGAGGCTGAGGTAGGAGAATTGCTTGAACCCAGGAGGCAGAGGTTGCAGTGAGCCAAGATCACGCCATTGCACTCCAGCCTGGGCAATAAAAGTGAAACTCCATCTCAAAAAAATACGTGTGTGTGTGTGTGTGTGTGTGTGTGTGTGTGTGTATGTGTATGGTCTAAAAGTGGCTTCCTTATAAGATCTACCTTTAGCCTTGGATTCACAATAACAGAAAAATCTGTCCCCTTTTGCCATGTGATGACTCTAAAATTACATTAAGACAGTTAGTTTGACTTTTTTTCTCCTTTTCTTTTTTATGAGACAGGGTCTCGCTCTGTTGCCCAGGCTGGAGTATAGTGGCACAATCCTAGCTCACTGCAGCCTTTATCTCCTGGGCTCAAGCTATCCTCCCACCTCAGCCTTCTGAGTAGCTGGGACTAACGGCACACACTACCATGCCGGGCTAATTTTTGCATTTTTTTGTAGAGACAGAGTTTCACCATGTTGCCCAGGCTAGTTGGAAACTCCTGATTTTTTTTTTTTCTCCTTTTCAAATCCAATCCCTGAAACTGTTCCTTGGCACGCTAATTTTCTAAGGACATGCAAAAGAGATTGCTACGGATTGAATTGTGTTCCTCTCATCATGCATGTTGCAGACCTTATCCATTACAAGGTCAGAATGTGACCTGGTATTTGGAGATAGGGTCTTTACAGGGACAGCAATCAAGTTAAAATGAGCTAATTAGGGTGTCCAATATGACTAATCCAATATGACTTGTGCCCTCATAACAAGAGAAAATTTGGACGCAGACACATGCACAAAGGGAGGACACTACATGAAGATGAAGGGAGAGATCAGGGTGATGCATCTACAAGCTAAAGATGGGTAGCAAACCACCTGAGGCTCAGGCAGACACACAGAGCAGATCCTCCCCAACAGCCCTCAGAAGGAACCAATCCTGCCCACATCTTGATCTCGGATTTTAGGCTCCAGAACTGTGAGACAATAAACGTCAGCTGTTTAAGCAACCCAGTTTGTGGGTACTTTGCTGTATCAGCCCCACCACCTCATACATTTTCTAGACATGTGACATTACAAAAGGTTAATGAAATTCCCACAGCAGAATGCTTTATTTTTAGGTGACAATAATTCTTTCCTAAAATGAACACATCATTACTTGAAAGTGTTAATGCTCTCAGTATTAATATACCTGAATATTTCCTAAGATCATGTTTTATATTATTGGTTAGAACAAACCTATTTTGTTTAGATTTGTCCTATGATTTTTACTTTCATGATTTCCTTGGTAGTTTTGATTCTGCAGAGTCAATGACACTGTTAATTGTTAAGAAAAGTAACAGAGTGATAACTTTCAGCTCTGTATTCTAATCCTAATGTTTTAATAAATTTTAAGACCAGGAAAACTATAACTTGTATGTCATACTTTGTTTATAGGTTTTAAAGAATATGAAATATAACAGCTGATATGCAGAATATGTGAGTATCAAAAATATTTCCAAAGTGTAGTCTATCAGTAATTTTCATCAATTTTTAGAAATTCTCTATAAACATGAAAACAGAAATTTTGAAATAGTAAAAAAGATTATGACAGATTGATTAGCAACAGTAATTTATTTTCTACAAGAAGCAACAGTATTTTTATATAGAAAATTCTTTTTTTTTTTTTTTTATTATTTTTTTACCTCCCTCCTTCCCTCCCTCTATAGAAAATTCTTAAGTCAGAGCTATCCTAAGATACTTGTGAATTTCCAAATATCATTATAGAATTTCTCTCATAAAATACACAGAAGCAGCAAATAGAAAATAATACAGCCATTTTCAGGTGGGAATGCTGAACAAACTCTATCTCTTAAGGCATCACTTCAACAGAACTCTCTGAGATGGTGAAAATGCTACTGAGCACTTGAAATGTAGCTAGAGTATTGATAAATTTAATTTTAAATTAAATTATAATTAATTTACATTTAAATAGCCACACATAACCATATGCGACAGCACAGTTTTTAGCCTCATGCCCTCTCCATATATATTTTTCTTCTCTTTTTACTTAACACAGTGGTTCCCAACCAGTGGCAGTTTTGCCCACTAACTGACATATGTCAATTCCATACCTAGAGCCCTTTTTGGCTGTCATAACTGGTGGATGCTGCTAAACATCCCACAATGCACAAGACAGTCTCCCATGACAGAGAGAGAATTATCCACTCAAAAATATAAATAATGCAGAAGTTAAGAAACAGTGATAGGCTGAGTGAGGTGGCTCATGCTTGTAATCCCAGCACTTTGGGAAGCTGAGGGGTACGGATCACGAGGTCAAGAGATTGAGATCATCCTGGCCAACATGGTGAAACCCCATCTCTACTAAAAATACAAAAAACAGCTGGGCATGGTGGCATGTGCCTATGGTCCCAGCTACTCAGGAGGCTTAGGCAGGAGACTCGCTTGAACCTGGGATGGGGAGGATGCAGTGAGCTGAGATTGTGCCACTGCACTCCAGCCTGGTAGGAGAGCAAGACTCTGTCTCAAAAAAAAAAAAGAAAAGAAAAGAAAAGAAAAAAGAAACTGATATATCAAAAGGATCTTCAAATAAAATGAAAAGTACTTTGAAAATAATTATGAATGGCTATATAATATTCTAACATTAGCTGCTCTGCTCATTACATAAAATAATCTCTAACCACTGTTGGATAATTCCATCCCAATTGCTACTACTTTCCCTGTCTACAGTATCTTAGTGAGCATCCCATCTTGCCTGATTTTCAGTCATAGTGGCCTCTGTGAATATAACAACATGACCGAAGCTGGTACATTTACTTCAGTAATAGGGATAAGTATGCATAAACCCTTAACAGTTAGTTTTGTAAACAGAAAAATTTTGTAACAAAAATTTTTATCTTTAACCTCTCATTTACCTCAAAAAGTTGTATGAAAGGATTAGTTTAATACAAATACGTAATTGATGACATAAAAATAAGCTCAAGTTCTGTTATCAGAGAATCAACAGTAATCTCTTTACATTAGATAATCAAAACAATTATATACTTCTTTTAAGATATTTAAAATACCCATGTATGCCATTGTTATTGTAATATGCCATTTATTTGAACAGTTTCATCTATACCGAAAGTATAGAATATAAAAATCTCCATCCTAAAGGAGTTTTAAATCTAGTGGAAAAAGAAATAGCTAACAGAGCAGCAGTAACAAAAAACAGACAAAAGCAAATTGTTTCTGAAATGCAGGCTAATAAAGGAATCTTGTTGGAAGTTCTAGCCCATGCAGTGAAAACAAGACCCAATAGTTCAGAATGTGTTTTCTTTCTTAATGAAAAGAAACAGAAGAGCTGACCTCTTACAGGGCATTTCCAACATATATTTTTAAGATGTCAACTTTTCAATTTTCTTGAAGACATCATTGTTTCCATTTTTCTTATTTCTCATTGTCCAACAGCAATGTATCTTATTCTTAGATACTACTCATGAACACGTAAGCTATTCACATATGGCTCTCATAAAAAATGGTAAATGAAGACAAAATCTACCTTAACCTAAATGAAATAAAATATTTTAGCTATCACTGAGATTTTATAACCAATTAAAAAATTAAAACCACATATAAGGAAAAATATCACTCAGGTAATTGTGACTGCCATCAAACTTCCATAAGATTTAAACATTAGGATGTTTTTCATTAATCCTATCATAAACTTAACAAACATATACCCTAACAAATGGTACATTCTCTTGCTATATGACAGCAAAAATGAATATAAGAATGACAGTCATGGCCAGGCACGGTGGTTCACACCTGTAATCCCAGCACTTTGGGAGGCCAAGGTGGTAGGAACGCTTGAGGCCAGGAGTTGGGAGACCAGCCTAGGCAATATGGCGAGACCCCCATCTCTACAAAAGTAAAATAAGAAAATTAGCTGGGTGTGGTAGTCCTGGCTACCTGAGAAGCTGAGGTGGGAGGAATGCTTGAGCCCAGGAGTTTGAGCCTCCAGTGAACTAGGTTCATGTCACTGCACTGCACTCCAGCCTGGGCGACAAAGTGAAACTGTCTCTAAAAGAAACAAATAAAATAAATTAAAAAAATAAAAGAATGACATTCACTTCCAGTTATGTTATTCCATTTTCTTTCCTATATTTGTTAAGGTATCCAATCCTACTTCCCTATCTATCTCCAAAACCATTTTAGCTAGGTTACCAAGGTTTAAACGGATTATTTTTAGTAATGGTGCAAATGCAGAGCCTTTTCTCTTTTCCCGATCTGGACTAAGTATGTCTGGAAAGAGGCTCATTAGAGAAAAAACCTTTTATTCAATGCTCAGATTCTTTCAGTCTCTCTTTCCAAATAATGCATTCACTGCAGCTTTCATGAGAAAAATTAATTGTGAAATAAGCTCTGGAGGAGGGCAAAAAAACAGTCCCTAAATTCATGGAGCATAATATTTACTATCAACAGTTCTGTAATTTATAGTTCACATTCATTATTTTCATTCTCTTACTGCAGAAAATAAATATTTATTGAACTTCTTTTGTGTGCAATGAATATATTAGAGAAAAGACCACCCTCATGGAGACTATTTTCTAGTTGGAGAAGACAGATGATAGATTAAAGAAGTGAAGTATGTATAAACGTACCAAATACTACAGACAACAGAACAGGGAAGAAAAGTAGGAGTGCAGAGGTCACTGAGAAAGTGAACATCTGAAGTAAGTGAGGGAAAGAGGCAGGAGGGTATCTGTGGGAAGCACACTGAGGCAGGGGCCATCAAGTGCCCAGGCTCTCAGGTACGATGCAAGCTGGAGCAGTCCAGAGACACTGTGGCTGGATTTACAAGAGCAGCGGGCGGGTGGAGACAAAGGTTGGAGATGGAAAAATGTCCAGATTATGTCCTGTTTGTAGACCGTGATAAGGACTTGGCTTTCCCGAGCGAGGCAGGAAGTCACTTGAGGGTTGTTAGCAGACAAGTCACATGACTTGGGCTTCAACAGGACTATTTTGGCTGCTGTGGAGGAGGGACAAGGGCAGACACAGGACACTATGCTACTACAATGCATTTCAGAGATGATGTTGGCTTGGACTAGGGTGGTATATGTAAAGGTGGTGAGAACAGGATCTATTTTGAGAGCAGAGTCAGTAAGATTTGTGGATTCAATGTAGAGAACAAGAGAAAGCGAGGAATCAAGGATGGTATGATCCCAAGGTCTTTGGCCTGAGCTGCTAGAAAGTAGAGCTGGCATTAACAGAGTGGCTTTGGGAAGGCTGCCAGAGGAGCCAGATGGGGAAGGAAGCTCAGGAGCCTAGTTTCTGAAGTTAAGTTCAGCCTGACTTTCAGATGTTTCCAAGTGGAACGAAGAAGGCAGCTGAAAATATGATCATGGAGTCCAGCAGAGAGATCTGGGTTGGAAATATATATTAACGAGAATCCTTAAAGGAGTACGAATAGAAAAAGAGAAAATGGTCTAAGGACTGATCCCCTTGACATGCCAACTTTAACAACTTTAAGAAGTCAGGGAACGTGGAGAAATGTGCCAGGGAAGCTGAGAAGGGAGTGGCCGGTGAGTTACAAAGAAAACAGAAAAAAAAAACCCAACGTTTCTTGGAAATCAAGTGAAGAAAATACTTCAAGGAGAAAGTGAGCAATTGTATTAAAAACTGCTGATAAGTCAGAAGAGGATCAAACAATTTGGCCAAGTGGCAGTCACTGTTGATCTGAGAAGGGCAATTTCAATGGAGTGGAAGAAGGGAAAAGTCTAAATCGTCTGGGTTCCAGAGTACCCTGAAGGAAAGAAAGTGAAGATGGTGTATAGATTATCCTTTTTTTAAAAATTATTTTTCTTTTTTTTTTTTTGAGACAGGGTCTTGCTCTGTTGCCCAGGCTGGAGTGTGATTGCATATGGCTCACTAGAGCCTCAACATTCCAGGCTCAAGTGATTCTCCCACCTCAGCATCCATAGTAGCTGGGATTACGGGCATGTACCACCACGTCCAGCTAATTTTTTGTTGTTGTTGTATTTTTTGTAGAGATGGGGTTTCACCAGGTTGTCTGGGTTGGTCTTGAACTCCTGGGCTCAGGCGATCTGCACACCTCAGCTTCCCAAAGTGCTGAGATTACAGTGTGAGCCACTGTGCCTGGCCTAGACTATTCTTTTGAGGAATTTTTGGTTTAAAGAGTCAGAGAGAAATGGCGTGATAAGATGAAAAGTATAGTAGGTTAAAAGATTTTTTTTTTAAGATGGGAGAAATAATAGCATGTTGGTATGCTGTTGAGAAAGATCTAGCAGAGAAGGAAAAAGAGATGAAGCTGAAAAGAAGGGGGGAACTGCTGAACTATGGTTTTTAAGGTGTGTAATTTAGCCTCTGAAGATATCCATTATAGCATTCGATATAAATGAAGAGAATCAGAGAAAAAGAGTTGCAGTTTTTACAAGTACTGCCAGACAATTAAATTATGGTAAAACAAAAATGTATTATCATTGTAAAAAGGGAAATACAGATATGTAGAATTAAAAAGGAAGTCTCCAAATAATCCAATTCTACATAAAAATGTAGCACTTATCAAATATCTGTAGTGTCTAATTTTACATTTAGAAATGATCAAAAAATCATAAAGTAAAATAGAAACAAGGTAAACTATAAAACTATAAACTCTTGGCCGGGCACGCTGGCTCATGCCTGTAATCCCAGCACTTTGAGAGGCCGAGGCGGGTGGATCACGAGGTCAAGAGATCGAGACCATCCTGACCAACATGGTGAAACCCTGTCTCTACTAAAATACAAAAATTAGCTGGGCGTGGTGGCGTGCGCCTGTAGTCCCAGCTACTCGGAAGGCTGAGGCAGGAGAATTGCTTGAACCTGGGAGGCAGGGGTTGCAGTGAGCCGAGATAGCGCCACTGCACTCCAGCCTGGCGCTTGCTACAGAGCAAGATTCTGTCACACACACAAAAAAACCCAAAAAACTATAAACTATCTATGCAACCAAGAATAAAATATCTAAAACAAAAGTGAAATTAGATTGAAAAACACATTTGCATCACATATCACATAAGGTTTATTCCTTTATCATGTAAAAAGCTCAGACAAAACAAGTAAATTATCAAGCAACCAAGAGATAAATGGGCAAAGTATATCCATACTGTATGCATAATAGGATATGTAATTAATAAAAATTGGGACAAGCATTCAACCTTGCTGATAAATAAAATACAAAAGAAAACAATGAGATGTGTTATATTTATTGGTAAAGTATTAAAAAATTAAAACTTCCAATTCTGGCTACATTGTAATAAAGACAGTATTCATACATTGCTGCTAGCAATGTAAAATATTAATATCCTTCGGAGAGCAATTTGGCAATTCATATCAGTGATCATAAAAGTATTCAGTGTTTGACTCAGAAATATTCCTCTTGTATATTTATCCCAAAGAAATATGTACTTCAAAAGAAGCATATATAATGTCCATTACAGCATTATAATTGCATTGCAGCATTACTTATAATAATGAAATATTAGAAATTATGTAAATGCAAAATTAAATACAAATAGATGAATGGCTAAGAATACTGGCCTGATCAAACAGAAGATATTAAATAAGATTTCAGAGCAACATGGAAGATTCTTACAGTATAATAATAAAGAATAACATTTTTACTACACTCTAATTAAAATTATGTTACACACAAAATAATTCAAATTAAAAAATGTATATTGAAGATAGTGTAAACATTCAGCACGCTGGGACTTTAGGAGAGTATGTTTTTCCTTGTTCTGATAACTACTATTGGCATTTACTGAATACTTACTATGTGCCAGATACTGGACTATGGACATTACATATATGAATGCATTTAATCCCATGGGGTGGATTATAACGCATAAATGGCAGAACTAATAGTTGAATTTGGCAATCTAGTTTTAATCTTGATCTTAATCACAATGCTACATCATAAAAACAAATTAAGAAAAGTTAGGGAAATAAATGGGATTTCCCTCAATCTGTGAGAGTCATGTTTCAAAAGATGAAGTGTGGATATCATATATGAATGGAATATCATTTGGTAGTCTCAGATTACTATTCCTCAAAAATTGATAACTAATCTGTCAATCTTGCCTGGGAAGTTAAAGGAAGTTGAGTTTAAACAGACTGTAAGTAATGGAAAAATATTTTCATAGCATCACAGAATGCTAAGACTGGACAAAAGAGTTTGGGGGTTATCAGGTCTCTTTGCCTCTTCTGAGAAATAGAATCGAGGTCTATAATTAGCAAGAAACTGCCTCAGGGTCATCCAGCTGGTTAATGTAACGAAAGCCAGTTCTAAATTCCAAGTTTCTTGATAATAATCCAGTGATATTTCTTCCTACACCATTTTACTCACTTCCCTCATAAAAAAGCTATCTATATAACTATTATGTTTTAAGTGTACACTCAATGCCAAGGACCACACTTAAACATGTTTTAGTTAAACTAATTTAATCTTCACAATAGGTTTTTTTTTTTGGAGACAGAGTCTTGCTCTGTTGCCCAGGCTTAAGTGTAGTGGCACGATTTCAGCTCACTGCAACCTTTGCCTCTAGGGTTCAAGTGATTCTCATGCCTCAGCTTCCTGGGGGGCTGGGATTACAGGTGTGCACCACCATGCCTGGCTAATTTTCTTTACAACAGTCTCATGTGGTAAATATTATAATCACTTAAAGACAAGAAGACTGAAGCTCATAAGGGTTTAGCATGCTGCCCAAGACCACACAGCTGTTAGGAATGGTGTCCAGGGCCAGGTGTGGTGGCTCACGCCCGTAATTCTAGCACTCTGGGAGGCAAAGGTGGGCGGATCGTATGAGGCCAAGAGTTCGAGGCCAGCCTGGCCGATATAATGAAACTCTGTCTCTACTAAAAATACAAAAAAATTAGCCAGGCGTGGTGGTGCGCACCTGTAGTGGGGCACGCCTGTAGTGCCAGCTACTTGGGAGGCTGAGGCATGAGACATGAGAATCACTTGAACCTGGGAGGTGGAGGCTGCAGTGAGCCAAGATCGTGCCACTGCTCTCCAGCTGGGGTGAAAAAGGCTCTGTCTTAAAAAAAAAAAAAAAAAAAAAAATGTCCAGGGCTAATTCCAAAACCAGTGCTTTTGCCCCCAGTGTTAAGTGCAGGATCTGGGGACAAAGATTTCTGATTCTCTAACCAGTTATCCCTTCCTTATTCAACACTGGGTATTAGACTGAGCATACAGGATGCTCTGGTTATGGAGGTTCCCTGCCAATGCTACCAGAGGTTCATGTTGAGAGAAGGGTCTGATCTTGCTCAGGAAGAGGTGGTTGTCTCAGTAAAAAGAATACAAGTAAATTCTATCTCCTGGCGTGAAAAAGGTTTCCAAGTTTGTGTAGATCCTGTGATTGCTCTTTCATGTTCAGAGAAACTGAGTAAAGAGGAAAAATAGAATGATGTTTATATTCTCTGATAAGTGTGCTTTCCAATGTGCTAATGTGTTCCTGGTTCACAAAATACAGTTTCTGACACTTGATAAATACATTTCTTTTCATGACCTCTTCTTCCTCACATTACTGTTCCTTGTCTTTAGCCCCAAAGCTTACATTCTGTAGCTCAAGCACTGCAGGCTTTAATCCCCTCTCTCCAGTCAGGGAGCCTCCTAAGGAGGAGGCTCCCTGTCTTCCAGGTCTCCATTGCCAATCATTTCACACAAGGGCAGAGAATCTTCTAAAGCAAAGCTGTTGCTGCCTTATAACATTCACCCCTCCTTTCTTGAAAACAGGCTCCAGGCTACTTTTCTAGCTTGCTTTTTCCCCACCCAAGTCCCTCACGCCCACTGTAACTAATCTGGGCTTCTCCTCCTCTGGGCTTTGGCTCACACTGGTCCCTATATCTGGAATCCTTTCCTTTTTTCATCTTTGGCTGACTAGATTCTGTCCATTCTTTTTTGTTTCGCTCTGTGGCCCGGGCTGCAGTGCAGTGGCATGATCACGGCTCACTGCAGCCTTGACTTCCTGAATTTGAGTGATTCTCCCACCTCAGTCCCTGAGTAGCTGGGATTACAGGTGTGAGCTACTGTGACTTGCCAATTAATTTTTTTTTTTTTTTTTTTTTTTTTTTGTGGCGACAAGGTTGCCCAGGCTGGTCTCTAACTCCTGGGCTCAAAGAATCTTCCTGCCTTGGCCTCCCAAAGTGCTGGGATTACAGGTGTGAGATGTGAGCCACTCTACCTGGTATGTCTATTCTTTAAAGCCCATCTCAAAGGTAATTTCCCTTGCCTTTTCTGATTCTCTAACCAGATATCTCTTCCTTATCCAACACTAGGTATTAGACTGGGTGTAACTCTTACAAGAGTTAACATTTGGACCTGTACTGCAGTTATCTGTGCATCTGAACTGTCAGTTCCCATGATCAACTATGTGTTACTGACCTTTGTGTTATAGGTAGCACCTAGAACAGAAATTCGTATTGTCAATTATAAAAAACAAAAGTCTGACAAGTAATGCAAACTACAAGTGCTTCATAATTTTCTGTCAGTTGAAGAACTGGTCAAAGAAATTCAGAGGCTTTTTTTTTTTGATAAAGTACAGCTTCTTAATAGGGCACTTGATTTTCTAGGTGTGGACACAACAGTTGATAGACATCTACTAGGTCAAGAAAGGTATGCCTGAATTAGGTAAATGACATACTCAAAGAGAGGCCAGGTAAAAGGCTGAAAAACAAACTGAAGACATCTGTGGTATCCTTTTGTTTATACCTTGATTTTTAGTTTTGTACAGGGGAACAGAGGAAGCTTTGAGGCTTTAAAACTAGAAACTTTGTAATGTAATCAAATGAAAAATTTTGAATGCTGTCCTGCAAATCTGATTAAACAGGGCTAGTAATTCACTTCCAAACAAAATAAACCCCAAACTCAGAAAATTTAGCTCCTTTTAACAAAAAAATCTGGTAATGTTAATTTTTCCTAAATTCTAAAGCTAATCAGAGAAGCCTGCCCCCTCACATAAACATTTTTTCATGTACCTTTATGAAACCTTTTGAGATAACGTAACTACTACAGAGATGAATAATGAATCCACAGGCCCTAGCTGTAACTACGTCATTGTTTACTTGGTGACTTTTTTTTAAATCGGGGAGAGGGGTAAAATGGGGAGGATGAGAGAAAATCAGTTTACATTGCATTCAAATACGTTCACACGGATAACACTACAACTCAAGGAATTTTTTTTCTTACAGGCCTGTAGCACTTGGTAGAAGAACAATGAAATGAACCGATAATTTGAACAAAGGCAACAGGCACCTGCAGCCTTTCAATCACTTAGCAAATATTTCCGCCAAGACAGGGCCAAATTCGGGGATCTGGGCGAGCAGCCGGGTGTCACCTTTCAATACTAGGCTCCTTTCTCGGTAAGGTGCAAATCTTGGGACAACTAGGACCCTTCCCAGGGATCCTGGGCTGGGAGCCGTCTCGGGTTTTTAGACAAATCTCTCCTCCTACCACACGTGACCGAATGGCAATCAGCCGCCAAGAGAGACACCGCAACGCATCAGCCGCGGGATACAAAGCCTCGGCACTGCTGCCGCATCCTCTGGAGGATCGCGGAGCCTCCCGCGCTCGGCGTCTGCGGAGCCTGCGCAGGGAGCCGCTGCGAGGCGCGCCGCTCCCGGATCCGCAGGGCGGTGCCGCGCTGCGCGGGGAGCAGGAGCAGGGAGCGCGCGTCGCCAGCCCTGAGCGCCTGCCCACCCAGCGCCGCCGGAGTAGGGGCGCCGCGTCGCACGCAGACTGGTAGCGCCACAGCCGCAGCCGCAGCCGCCGCAGTCAGGCCTTCGGCCGCCGCAGGGAGCCCCACAGCGACGTGGACCAGGGTAAGGAGGCCGAGGGCTCCCCCAGCCCCACGGCAGGCCCGAGGCCGGGCCACCGCGTCCCCGCCCAGGCCCAGGCCCTCCTTTTCCTCCTGGCTCCTTCCCCTCCCCACAGCTCCCCTGGGCCTTGCACCGACAGCAGGGCGCCGTGAGCGGCACTTACACCACAGCTCTGGAGATCATCCAGGACACCATCTTCACGAGGGCTTGGGCCCCACGTCCGGGTGGGTGGGCGCAGAGCGCTGCGGACCAGGCCGCCAACGGCAGGCCGCGCGCTTCGCTGGCTGCTCGAGCTTTCCGGGGCCGCGCTGACGCCCTCGGGAGCCGGGCCCGGTGTGTGCGCGCGGCGGCCTGGGCTGCGCGGCGGTCGGTCCCCCGCCCGCCCCCGCCTGCCGGCCCAGCCGCCGAGCCGGCCAGCCCCGCCCCTGCGCTCCGCTGATAGGCGGCGGCGGCGGCGCGTTGTCCCGGGCCCGGACCCGGGCCGGGGCCAGGCGGCCGGGCTCCGGGCCTGGATCGGTGGGACCCTAGTCCGCGCTGGGCGGCCTACCGGCCGCAGCCTTGGCCCCTGCGCTCTAACCAACCTTACCCTCCTCCTTAGCTCTTTGGGACGCCCACCTCGCGGCGAGACGGGGGCGGGAGGCTGAGGAAGGGTACTGGAGGGTTGGGATTGGCAGTGCCTGTGTGAAAAGTGAGGTATTAGCAGGAACTCGATGTCCAATAAAACCCTCTCGACCAGGCCTTGGTTTTGGAGAGCCAAGACTTCGAGGTGTGCTTGGCTGTATCCGGTACCCTCACTGTTTACGGAAGCCCAGCACCAAGGGCATCCTTACAGTACCACATTTTAAGGGGAACGTTGAGAGGTTCTTGCACAGTACTCCGTGTGTGCCAGGAGTCTCATGGTGCAATGCAGGGAGGGACAGAGGAGGAGAGCATTGGATTTCATGTTTGCGGTAGTGGGTGCAGTGATAACCACTGTTTTGGGCCTCTTAGGGCACCTTTTCATCAGAGCATCTGCAAAGGCTGTTTTACAGACACAAATCTCCATTATTTCCCTGAGGCCTGCCAGATGTTCAAAGTAAAAGCTGGGCCTAGGATTCCTGACCTGTCCTGCTGTAATATTTACAACTGTCATTTTTTGGAGGTTGGGTTACTGCTTACACCTTGCTGTTCTTGCAAATATCATTTGAAGGGTAGAATTTTAAAACTTAAAAAAAAAATCATTTCAAGGGGTAGGCTTCTAAAACTTTTTTTTTTGTGACAGTTCCAAATTGAGAAAATGATCTTAAAGTTTAGATACTTTTCTTTTTTCCAGTTAAGACGATCGTAAAAGATAATTCTAGTATTCAGATGGTGCAAAGAATAAAAGATGAATTGTAGGTTTGGAGCCTTTAATTAAAGTCCTAGAAAATATGATGGCTTTTGTGACCATCTGTAATTTAGTCTTCTTGTTCCTCAGTTTCCCTGTGATAAAAAAAGTGGATAATAATACTGTAGCCTGTCTTTTGTCTTTCAGGGGTGATGTGAGGCATTGCTAAATAATGTCTAGGAAATACGTGTACTTGCATGGAAGAATATCAAAGGACACAACAGATTATCCTAAATTATTTTCAGTTCTCAGTCAGTAAATTGGGTAATATTTTGATTATTTAAGAAACAAGCTCAGAAGCTACTTTCTACTCTTGGATTAGGTTCTTTTTGCTTATTAATTTATGTCAAGAATATATATTTTTATTTCAGGAATCTCAGTAATAATTTGCATTTACTCTGAATCTTTTATTTTTGGCCATTATTCAGCAATGTTTGAGGATCAGGTGTACTGCATAAGCAACAGTTTTTTGGCGAACTCTCTTGTTCAGTAAAACTCAAATGAATTTCAATATCGTTCAAATCCCTTCATGAACAGAGGTCCTAAAATAGCTTAATAGCTTTACAGCCTTTACTTTTACCACCTTCACCTCCAACTCCTAATGTACCCTTTCCCTACCTCTCTTCTCTGAAACAACCTGTATTTTCTTGCTCAGTGCTTTTGCCTAGATTTTATTTTTCCCTTAACACTTTGTTTCCCATTTTGTACCTATCAGAACCCTCATTTTTCAGTGGCCTTTGTCATGAAGGTGTCCCTGGTTTTCCTCAGGGACAATTATTCATAATTTTCTCTGTGCCCCCATAATTTATTACTTGAATTTCTATTTCTTATCTGTGTCCTTTGCCTTTACCATGTCTAATGTACTGAATGGTAAAATGTTTGAGAACAGGTGTGGTGTGTTAGATTTTTTTGTGTTTTCTAGCTGTCTAGCCTAAGAGTAAATGCCCAATAAAAATTTGAATAATGTTTGTGAAAAGCATTCACTCTCTTTAAGCATCAGACTTAAAAAAATTCAGCTACATACATTGGAAGTCTCTTAAAATGTATGTCTTTCTTGCCTTTTTACTTTGGAGGTCATCATTGTGAATATTAATTATTTCAACTAATCCTAGTACATTAATGCCTTCAGAGGTTGCTGAGATAGGTAGGACTGCTGGCTGCTCTCTGAAATGTCCCTAGACTACTGTGTGTTAAATTTCATTTTGTATGCTTATTATATCTTCTGCCTCTTCCACATTTAGGTTACTTTTTTGCTGCTTTCTGTTTACCTGGAACAGTGCCTTTTTTCACATCTCAATAGGCCATGGGTTGGAAACCACCTACCATGTGCTATACACGTGTCCTTGAGTCATTCTGACAACTTAAAAAGCCAGATGGTGTTTATTCACTTTTGGTACCATGGAAAGTGAGGTTTAGAGAAGTTAACTCACTGGCCAATGATCACATAGGTCATTGGTAACAGAACTGGAGATCCAATTCATGCTTCCCAAGCTTCTTTACATTATACTGGGATAGATTGCAGGATTGTGTTTAAGGCAGTGGATCTAGCCTGGTGTTACCCTCTGGGGGGATATTGGAAGGCTTTTTTTTAGGTTGTAATGATTGGGGCTAACCATTTGCATTTGATGAGTGGAAGCCAGAGAGATACGGGACAGTCCTGAACAAAGTGTCCCTAAGTCCTGCATGATTTAGGAATATCTTGCCTGATATTCATACAATATTTGTAATTATTGAAGCCTGGAACCTCTATTTTACATGTAAACTGATGATTTTAACTGAGACTGAATTTTCCAGTGTCTGTTTCCACATGCAACCATTATGTGAATTGAAGGAAGATTGTTTTGTTCACAACTTGACCAAGAGTTGTTTACAGCTTTGGAAAATTGTATCACAAACAGCTCTGCATTCATAGATGTCATGTTCAGCTACTAGTTACTTAAGTCTTCTGGTGTAGTTTTGCCCCACGTCAAAATATTTATTTTTAGAAATCACTTTCATTTCTCTTTTTCATTCTTACTTAGGGTATATGGATGTGTTTGAAACTGTAGGAATACTGTTATTTTGTTTCAGGGTGGTAAAGCAGAAGTTGGAAAATATTTTATGCAAGGGGCACATTGAGTCTGATATGGTTAAGAACTGTTGATCTAAAGTAAGAGTAACTTCATCTGAGGAGAGTCTCATGAAAAGTGCCTAGATTTTTGTGGAGGGTGTTTGTAATTTCTGTGTATTGGACTGTGACTCAGATACAAAGAAATCTACTAAATTTATTAGCAGATAGTTGAGATCTGCTAAGAAGTAAGTGGCCATTACGTTGGGTGCGGTGGCTCATGCCAGTAATCCCAGCACTTTGGGAGGCCAACTTGAGGCCAAGAGTTCGAGGCCAGCCTAGCCAACGTGGCAAGACCTCATGTCTACTAAAAATACAAAAAATAGCTGGGCAAGGTGGTGCACGCCTGTAAGGCCAGCTACTTGGCAGGCTGAGGCAGGAGAATCACCTGAACCTGGGAGGTGGATGTTACATTGAGCCAAGATTGCGCCACTGCACTCCAGCTTGGATGGCAGAGCGAGACTCTGTCTCAAAAAAAAAAAAAAGTGGCCATTAGATAAGTATTTCACTGTATAAGGTAAGGCGCTAGGGGCACTGGGAGAAAAGGAAATATAGTACCTTCTGCCTAGCAGATTTATAGTGTGATCTCTTGGCATGCTTGAAATCATTCTTATATGGAAGATAAACAATTATTTCTTTAAGTACTGACCTTAATTTTGATTTTATACGTATATCACTAATATTCATACATTGTGCTATATAAAGCACATCCTTCATTGTGTTCTGCAAAGACACTTTTATTCTCTGAGGAAGGTAGTGTATTTAGGGCAAAGGATATTCTCTCAGGAGACCTAGTTCTGCTACCAGTAATGTGATGTTTGGTAAATCACACTGTATGTTTCCTGTTGAATATGGGGATGATACTGTTACGGTGATCAAACGTAAGGGGTTTAAAAATCAACAGATAATTAGACTGTTAAAAGCATTGCTTTCTCTTTTAAATATTAGTTTTCTGGCCTGGTGTGGTGGCTCACGCCTGTAATCCCAGTATTTTGGGAGGCCGAATCAGGTGGGTTGCCTGAGCTCAGAAGTTCGCAACCAGCCTGGGCAACACTGTAAAACCCTGTGTCTATTAAAATACAAAAAATTAGCCAGGCATGGCGGTGTGTGCCTGTAGTCCCAGCTATTTGAGAGGCTGAGGCAGGAGAATTGCTTGAACCTGGTAGGCGGAGGTTGCAGTGAGCTGAGATTACGCCACTGCACTCCAGCCTGGGTGACAGAGTGCTCTGTTTCAAAAAAAAAAAATTAAAATTAAAAAATAAAATTAGTTTTCCTAGGAGACGTGAAATGTGCATCTTCTGCATGTTGAAGTAGTTCATTTATTAAAGCAACAGAGAGTAGGAAAGTACCTAGGAGAGCAGGTAGTGAGAGCAGAATTAGAGGGTACAAAGATAATATCTGATCCCTGTAATTATTAATGAGAATACTAATGAGACTGAATACTAGGTCACCTTCCCATTTCTATTGGGAGAGCATTTTCAGTGGCTAAAAATATATTTACTTGGAGAAAGACTAAAATTACTAAATGAGTCTATCTTTCATAGTTGTTTAGAAAATAGTGGGAGAGAGAGAATCTTAAGAAGACTGACGTAACAGAAGAAAGCTGTTCTTTTTCCATCTGTTGCTAGGTGAATACGTCTTTTCTCTCAGACAATCTGCTTATGGAATTATGGTTCCAACAGAGGTTAAGTTTGGCTTCTGATATTAAAATTGAATGAGAAGGAAATGATATTGAAAATACAATGATCAGATAGCATTAGAATAAAAAAGATTAGGTTCTGATTAAGTATTCACTATAGGAATTGACAGAAAAAGATAGTGACTAGCTGACAACACAAAAAGTAAAATACATCTGTGATGGCCGGATCTGGGATATACACAGTAAGAAATTGACATTATCTGAGATTCTTATACATTTGCAATAGTGGCCTTAACTATAACAGTTAAGGATTTAGATAGAAGCTTTTGTTTCTCCTTCAGGGTGAAATATGGTTTTGTATTTGACCATGTTAAGTGGCAGAGAAACATCTAGTTTAAGACATTTGAGGTACTTTTACTGTTTATTTAAAATAGAATAGATTAAATCAGGGTTTTAAGCTCAAGATAGGTTTATGATTTCAGGTATTCAGGTGTATGTGAGGTTGTGGTTTAATTTGCCAAATCTGAGATATTTGATAATTCCATTCTGTCTAGTAAGCAGAACTTCAGTAAATTTTTATTGATGTTTTGAGTGAAAATTCAAAGCACATGGAATAAATTGAAAAGGGAACAGTGAAAAATTAGTCTTTTTTTCTTCCTCGTTTCCAGCTACTCAGTTCCCTTCACAGGCAGTCTCTGTTCCCAGATTTTTTTTCTCCTCAAAGTGAAGTCCAGAAACATACCCAATTATTAATAGATATTTAGTCTAGGATAAAGACAGCATTTTATGGTTTTTGGAACATGATGGAATTATTCAGTAAATGATGTTGTGACAACCAGCCAGCCATTTAATAAAAACTGAAGAAAAAAAATTCTGATGGGTAAGAAATGGAAATGGAAAAAATGAAAGTACCATAAAAGTACAAAAAAAAAATAGATGAAGGTATTATATTCTTGATAGCAGAAGGACTTTTTTGTCATAAAATCAGAAACCATAATCATTGATTTGAGTATATAAGAATTCAAACTCCTGTGCCTCCAAAATCAATATAAACAAGGTTCAAAGACAGATAACAAACTAGGAAAAATATTTGTAAAATCTGACAGAGGCTTTTTTGTCTGATTTTTGGGTATATATCTTCGTACATCTTTATATGCAAAGCACTCTTAAAAACCATTAAGAAATAGTCTCTGAAGACTTCTGATTTCCAGTGCAGCATGTAAGGAGCTCAGTAATTGCCACTTGGACCTGACAACAAATAAATAGCTGAAAAAAACTGAAGAATAGACAACACTTGTTAGATTACTCAGAGAAGTGAAGTCACAGGGCAAACCACAATCCTCCAGAACTGGAGAGACAGACAGGTGGATACAGAGAATCACAACTACTAAAGCAGAAACCAGGATCAGAAATCTCTGAGGGAACCAGTACCTGGGTAGGGAAACCTGAGCTGTAATTGAGGAGTTACTGGCGGCTCAGTGTGGACAACTCAGAGACGTAAAAACTCCAGGGAGAGCCAGTCATAAGGAAACCCTCATAGGTTTGTGAGATTTACTTCCTGGAGCTCTACCAGGTTCTCATAGTAAATATTTGAGAAAAATTCTCTTATACTTTCAGCATGAGAAGGGAGAAGTGAAACATTTTGAAATACACTAGGGTATTTTGTTCTTAACAAGGCCTGCCCTCAGGAGAAATTATTTTGCTTAGAACCTAACCTAACTGGGGGATGGGAAAAATGCAGCTCCAACCACCCTAGCCCTCTACGTGGAGAAAAGGAAATTCCTAACTCCAGCTCCCTCTAGTCTTCCACTTGGGGGAAGGGAAATAACTCTAGCCCTCTCCAGCCATCCTGTTCCATTTGAAGGGAGGAAAAAACCTGAGAAGCACTGGTGGAAGTTCACACTCTAGAGGCACAGGGTCACTTGAGGAGTGAGACCTAATCCTGGGACTGTAGAATGCTGCTTCTCCCCCGTCACCCTACTGCTACGTTACTAAATACCTGTTTACTGTAGCTTTTTTTTAAATTTAAATATTTAGTATACTATGTCTACCTTTGACAAAAAGTTACAGGCATACTAAGAGGCAAAAACTACAGTTTGAAGAAACCGAACCAAACATCAGAACCTTTGCCAAATATGGCAGGAATGTTGGAAATATCAGACCAGAAATTTATTTTTTATTTATTTTTACTTTTTAAAAAGCTTTTATTTTAGATTCTGGGATACGTATGTGTGGTTTGTTACCTAGATATGTTGCAGGATGCTGAGGTTTGGGTATGAATGGTCCCATCACTGAGGTACTGACTTTAACTCACAGTTTTTCCTCCCTTCCGCCCCCTCCCTCCCTTCCGCCTCTGGTAGTTTCCATTGTCTATTGTTGCCATCTTTATGTTTGTGAGTACCCAGTGTATAGCTCCCACTTATAAGTGAGGGCATGCAGTATTTGCTTTTCTGTTCCTATCTAAATTTGCTTAGGATAATGACCTCCAGCTCCATCCATGTTGCTGCACAAGGACATGATTTCATTCTTTGTTAGTCTGCATAGTATTCCGTGTGTGTGTGTGTGTGTGTGGTGTGTGTGTATGTGTGTGTATGGATGTGTGTGTGTACCACGTTTTCTTCATCTAATCCCCTGTTGGTGGGCACCTAGGTTAATTCCATGTCTTTGCTATTGGGAATAGTGCTGTGATGAATGTGTGTGAATGCATGTGTCTTTTTGGTACAACAATTTGTTTTCTTTTGGTTGTATACCTGGTAATGGGATTGATGGGTCAAATGGTAGTTCTTTTAAAGTTCTTTCAGAAATCTCCCGATTGCGTTCCACAGTGGCTGAACTAATTTACATTCCCACCAACAATATATAAAGGATCCTTTTTCTCTATAGCCTTGCCAACATCTGTTGTTTTTTGACTTTTTAGTAATAGCCACTTTGACTGATGTCAGATGATAAGTCATTGGGATTTTGCTTTGCATTTCTCTGATAATTAGTGATGTTGAGCCTCATTTTTCATATATTTGTGGGCTGCTTGTATGTTCTCTTTTGAGAAGTATCTGGTCATGTGTTTTTGCCCATTTTTAAATGGAGTTATTTTTTGCTTCAGTTGTTTAAGTTCATTATCAATTCTGGATATGAGACATTTGTCAGATATGCAGTTTGTGAATACTTTTCCCCATTCTGTAGGTTGTCTAATTTGATAGTGTCTTCCACTTTGCAGAAGCTCTTTAGTTTAGCTAGATCCGAATTGTCAATTTTTGTTTTTGTTGCCGTTGCTTTTGAGAACTTAATCATAGAGTCTTTCCCAGAGCGCCAGTGCCCTAAATGGTGGTTCCTAGGTTCTCTTCTAGGATTCTTGTAGTTTGAGGTCTTACGTGGAAGTCTTAAATCCATCTTGAGTTAATTTTTGTATATGGTAAAGGTAAGGATCCAGTTTCATTCTCCTGCATATGGCTTGGCAGCTATCCCTGCACCATTTATTGAATAGCGAGTCCTTTCCTCTTGCTTATTTTTGTTGACTTTGCCAAGGATTAGATGGCTGTAAGCATGTGGCTTTATTTCTAGGCCAGGAATTAAAAATATATGATTAACACGCAAAGGCCTTTAATGGAAAAAGTAGACAATGTGCAAGAACAGATGGATAATGTAAGCAGAGAGATGGAAATTTTAAGAAAGAATGAAAAAGAAAACACTGTAGTAAAAAATACTGTAACAAATGAAGAATTTCATTGATAGGCTCATTAGTATACTGGACTTTTAAAAATCTCTGAGCTTGAGGATATTACAAGCAGCTTCCAAAACTGAAAAGCAAGAAGGAAATGATGGAGAAAAACTCCCTCAGAACAGAATGTCTAAGAACTGTGAGACAACTGCCAGAGGTGCAAAATATACGTAATAGAAATACCAAGGGAGCAGTGAAAAAGAAAAGAACAGAAGCAATATTTTAAGTAATAACTAAGAATTCCCCCAAATGAGTGTCAAATATCAAACTACAGATCTAGGAAGCTCAGAGAACACCAAAGATGATAAATGCCAAAAATCTACACTTAGCCACACCGTATTCAAACTTCAGAAAATCAAAGATAAAGGAACCATCTTGAAAGAAATCGGGGGAAGAAAAATACCTTACCTATAGAGAAACAAAGATAAGAATTTCATCCAACTTCTCAGAAATCATGCAAGCAAAACGAGAATTGAGTTAAATACTTAGTGTTGAGAGAAAGAGGCCCCCACCTAGAATTTTGTATCCTGCCATGTTATTTTTCCAAAGTGAAGAAAGGATAAAGACTTATTCAGAATGCGAAAATTGAGAGAATTTATCGCAAATCTGATTTGCAAGAAGTATGTAAAAAAAAAGTTCTTCAGAGAGAAGGAAAATAATATAGGTCAGAAGCTTGGATCTTAAAAACTTATATTTTCCTTATTCATAATTGGTCTAACAGATAACAGTTTGTTAAAATGATAATAGTGACCATGTATTTGATTATGCTTCTGTGGGTTTGTGTATGTGTGTGTATATATGTATGAACTTAGTTATAAATGAAATAAATGACAGCAGTGATCCAGCAGATGGAAGAGTGGATCTAGGAATATTTGGTTATTATAAGGTAGACTGTTTATGAAGTGGTATAGCATTATTTGAAAGTAGACTTGGATTAGTTGTAAATATTTATTACAAATTCCAGGGAAACCACTGAGAGAAGTAAAAATTAAAAAGGAAGGTGAAGGAGAAAGAAGGGGAAGGGGAGAACAGTCATTCCTCAGTATACATGGGCAATTGGTTCCAGGACTCCCTGAGTATACCAAAATCCACACATATTCAAGTCATGCAGATGGCCCTGTTGAACTTGTGTGTACACATGTTGGTCCTGTATATGTGCAGTTTTCACATCCCACAAATACTGTATTTTTTTTTTTTTCAAGATGGAATCTGGCTCTGTTACCCAGGCTGGAGTACAGTGGCGCGATCTCAGCTCGCTGCAACCTCTGCCTCCCGGGTTCAAGCAATTCTCCTGCCTCAGCCTCCAGGGTAGCAGGGATTACAGGCGCCTGCCACTGCACGCAGCTAATTTTTATATTTTTAGTAGAGATGGGGTTTTTACCATTTTGGCTAGGCTGGTCTCGAACTCCTGACCTCGTGATCTACCAGCCTCAGCCTCTCAAAGTGCAGGGATTACAGGTGTGAGCCACTGCGCCAAGCTGAATACTGTAGTTTCTATCTGCATCTTGTTAAAAGAAATATGCAAATAAGAGGACCCATGCAGTTCAAACCTGTGATGAAGAGTCAACTGTATAGTCGATATGTCAAGAAAAGGGAGAAAATAAAATCATATAACGTGCTCAGTTAAAAACACAAAAGGCAGAAAAAGTGTGAAAGACAGAAATAGGAACAAAAAAACAGGGGCCACGCAGAGAAACCAGTAACAAATATGGTAGATATTAGTCTAGACTATATCAATAATCACCTTAAACATCTATGGTCTAAATATACCAATTAAAAGACAGAGATTAGTAGAGTGGATTAAAAAGCAAGACCCAACTATGTGTTATTGACTAGAAACCCACTGTAAAGACACAAAGATTAAAAGCAAAGGAATGGAGAAAGATACATCATGCTAATATGAACCAAAAGAAACAGAGGGTAGCTATATTAATAGCAGACTTGAGAGCACTGTATGTTATCAGTGATAAATAGAACATTACCTAATGACCAAGGGATAAGTAATCCAAGAAGATACAACGATCCTTAATATCTGTATGCCTAACAATGGAGCATCAGAATATGTGAGGCAAAAACTGATAGAACTGCAATGAGAAATATATGAATGTATTATTATAACTGGACACTTCAACACCCCCTGTCAGAAATTGACAACTCCAGTAGACAAAAAATCAATAAGGACATAGTTGAACTTAATAGCACTATCAATCAACTGGCTATAATCGACATCTGTAGACTGCTTCACCAAACAACAGCAGGTTACACATTCTTTTCAAGCTCATGTGGAACATTCACCAAGAGGAACTTCATTCTAGGCCATAAAACAAACCTTAACAAACTAGAAATCATGCCATATCTGCTCTCAGGGCAAAATAAAATTAAGTAGAAGCTAGTAACTAAAAGATATCTGGAAAATCCCAAAATATGTGGGAGATTAAGCAGCATACTTCTAAATGATACATAGGTCAAAGAAGAAATCTCAACAAAATTTAAAAACATTTTGAAATAAATCAAAATGAAAATACAGTTTATCAAAATTTGTGAGATGTAGTGAAACCAGAGCTTAGAGGGAAATTTATGGGATTGAATGCATTTATTAGAAAGGATGAAAGATCCAAAATCAGTAATCTAAAGTTCCGCTTTAGGAAACGGAAAAAGAAGAGCACATCAAATCCAAAGTAAGTAGAAGAAAAGAAATATAATGAAAGAGCAGAAATTAATGAAATGAAAATCAGGGAACTCTTAGAGAAAACCAATAAAATAAAAAACTGATTATTTAAGATCAATAAAATAGATAATCCTTTAGCCAGACCAGCTAAAAAGAAAGGTTAGAAATTACTAATATCAGAAATGAAATAGGGGCATCTTTACAGATCTCATGGACATTAAAAAGATAATAAAGGAATATTATGACCGATCCTGTGCTTATAAATTTCATAACCTAGATAAAATAGACCAGTTATTTGAAAGGTACAATCTGCCAAAAGCCACACAAGAAGAAATAGACAATCTGAATAGGCCTATATCTAGCAAAGAAGCTGAATCTGCAGTTGATAATCTTCCTAAACAGAAAGTACCAGGTCCAGATGGGTTCACTGGAAACCCAAAGGAAAAAGTTATGGCGATTATTCACAATCTTTTCCAGAGACAGAAGTAGGGGAAATACATCTTAATTCATTCTATGAGACCAGCATTATCCTAATTCAGAAAACATGTAAGCATATTGCAAGAAAAGTAAAGTACATACTAACATCTCTTACAAACATAGATGCAAAAGTCCTCCAGAAAATGTTAGCAAATTTCATCCAAAAATGTATGAAAAATTATATGCCACCACCAAGTGGGTTTTATCCCTGGTATGCCAAGCTGGCTTAATATTGGATAATCAGTTAGTGTAATCTAGCGCATTAACAGGCTAAAGAAGGAAAATCACAAGATTGTATCAATAGATGCAGAAAAAGCAGTTGACAAAAATCCAACACTAATTCATTATAAAGACTTTCAGTAAATTAGGAATAGAAAGGAACTTTCTTACCTTGGTAAAGAACATCTACAAAAACCCTACAGCTAATGTCATAGTTAATGTTGAGAAACTGGAGGCTTTCCTGCTAAGATTAATCACAAGGCAAGAATGTCCCCTCTCACCGTTGCTTTTCAGCATCATTGTGTCCTAGCTGATGCAATAAGACAAAAAATGGAAATGAAAGGTATATAGATTGAGAGGGAAGAAGTAAACTTTGTTCACAGGTGACATCCTTATCTAGAAAATTCAAAAGAATCAAGAAAATTACTTCTGGAACTTATAAACCACTAAGACTTTCTTATATTGCCAGCAGTGAACAAGTAGAATTTGAAATTAAAAACACAATACCAGCCTGGGCAATAGAACAAGAATCCCGTCGTCTCTCCCTCTTTCTCTTCCTCTTTCTTTCTCTCTTACATTCTTTTTTTTCTTTCACTCTTTCTTTCTTCTTTTCTCTCTTTTTCTTTCTTTCAAAAAAAAAAAATACCATTTATGTTAGCAACCCCCAGAATGAAATTTGTAGGTCTAAATCTAAAAAAATATATACAAGATCTATGTAAAGAAACCTGCAAAAGTGATGGAAGAAAACAGAACAACTAAATAAATAAATAAATAAATGTAGAAATATTCTATATTCATGGAGAGGAAGACACAACATCATCAGAATGTCAGTTCTTCCCAACTTGATCTTTAGATTCAGTGCAATCCCACTCAAAATCCCACTAATTTACTTTGTGGCTATTAAGAAACTGACCTTAAAGTTTACATGGAGAGCAGAAGATCCAGAACAGTCAACACAGTATTAAAGGAAAAGAACAAAGTTGGCAAATTGACACTGCCCAAGTTCAAGACTGTAATTATCAAGGCAGTATGGCGCTAGTGAAAGAATAGACAAATGGATCAGTGGAACACTATAAAGCCCAGACAGACCTGTGTAAATATAGTCAAATGATCTTTGACAAAGGAATAAAGACAGTACAATGGAAAAAAGATACAATATTTTCAAAAAATAATGTTGAAATAACCTGACATTCACATATAAAAGAAATCAGTCTAGACACAGACCTTACGCCAGGCTGGGTATTATCCACGATTGTGTCTTTGGTGTAGTATCCAGAAAGTCATTGATAAGTCTTGATAAGCCGTACTTTCATTACATTTTTTTTCTCTCTGCAGAAGACACTGTGAAGAAAATTAAAGGACAAGCCATAGGCTGGGAGGAAAATATTTGCGAAAAATATATTTGATAAATGACTACTACTTAAAATATACAAATAATCAACCTCGACAGTAAGAATATAAACAATCTGATTAAAAAATTAGCTAAAGACCTAACAGACACCTCACCAAAGATTTGTAGATGGCAAGTGAACATGTGAAAAATGTATGTACCACATCATATGTTGTCAGGAAAACGCAAATTAAAACAATGTGAGATACCACCATATACCTATTAGGATGCCCAAAATCCGGAACCCTGATGACACAAAATGCTGACCAGTACATGAAACAATAGGAACTCATCCATTGCTGGTGGAAATGCAAAGTGTCACAGCCACTTTTTTTTTTTTCTTTTGAGATGGAGTCTTGCTCTGTTGCCCAGGCAGGAGTGGTGCAATCTCAGCTCACTACAACCTCCATTTTCCGGGTTCAAGTGATTCTCCTGCCTCAGCCTCCTGAGTAGCTGGGATTACAGGCGCCCACCACCATGCCTGGCTAATTTTTTGTTTTTTTAGTGGAGACAGGGTTTCACCATGTTGGCCAGGCTGATCTCGAACTCCTGACCTCAGGTGTAATCCACCCGCCTCAGCCTCCCAAAGTGCTGGCATTACAGGTGTGAGCCATTGTACCCGGCTGGCACAGCCACTTTTAAAGATGGTTTGGAAGTTTTTAACAAAACTCTTTAAACATACTCTTAACCATTTAACCCAGCAATCATACTTCTCAGTATTTTCTCAAATGAATTGAAACATGTCCACACAAAAACCTGCACACAAATGTTTATAGCAATTCTATTCATAATTGTCACAACTTGGAAGTAACCAAGATGCCTTTTAGTAGGTAAATGGATAAATGAATTAAGGTACATTTAGACAGTGAAATACTAGCACTAGAAAAAAATGAGATATCAGGCCATGAAGAGACATGAAGGAACCTTAAATTCATGTTAGTAAATGAAGCCAATGTGAAAAGGCTACACATTAAGACTGTATGACATCTAGAAAAGGCAAAAACTATGGAGACTGTAAAAAGATTAGTCATTATTATGGGTTACAGGGGACAGAGGGATGAATAGTCAAAACAGGATTTTTAGGGCAGCAAAGCTATTATGTACAGTACTATAATAGTGGATATATGTCATTATACATATGTCAAAAATGGAAGAATGTACAACATCAAAAGTGAACCCTAATGTTAACTATGGACTTTGGTTGGTAATATTGTGTCACTGTAGGTTCATTGATGGTAACAAATGTACCACTCTTGTGTGGGATGCTGATATTGGGGGAGATTGTGTTTGTGTAGGGACAGGTGGTAAATGGGAACTCTGTACTTTTCACTCAGTTTGGCTTCGACTCTAAAACAACCTTAAGAAACAAATTTTATTAAAAAATAAGTCTCAGAAGAAAAACGTGTAAAGGATATCAACAGAAAATTTACAAAAGTAGCTATGCTTTTCCAGGTGGACAGGAAGATGGCCTGGACATAATCCCAGCTAATCCAGAAAAGTACATGGTACGAGATCCAAACTGGGGGCTTGTTCAAGAAGCAATTCAAGAATTAAAAAGGAATTCTATTTGTCTTCAAAGAGTGTATTAAAGGGAACTGAATTCATAACCACGTTAATATTTTTTTACAAGTTCCTTTTCTATTTTCTTTTATTCTTGCCACCCAGGAGCTTCTCACTGGTCAAACTCTAAAGCTTTCTTCCTAAATCCCAGCCAGCAAGGTCTCATCTCATCAACATTTTCTTCTTTATTCCTTTATTATGTTGATCAATTTAGTCCCAGCAAATCTTTCCTCTTTAGGAAGGGCAGAATGAGTAGAGGAGGAAGATTGAGTACACTCGCATGTTAATAAATTTTGGCATGTCACACTAAGAAAGTGTTTTTGGTCTCACTGATTATTAAAGAAATCCAGATAAAAATTTTCTTACCTGCCAAATTAGCAACTATTAAATAGAAGGTACTGCTATATTGTTGAGAATGTGTGAATACCATTAAGTTCTTATTGGAGAGAAGAAAGACTAAGTAAAATTTTGGCAGGGGGACAAATTGTACGCGTTTGCCTTTTCATGGGTGCTAGGCCTTTGATTCTGAATCCCACCTCCATGACTTTATCTCAGGCCTGTTGTTTCAGATTATGTGTGTGTTGACGGGGGTAGTACTGCAGGGGGAGGGGAGCTATCTAGTATGTGTTTAAAAGCTCTATTTGCATCCTGTTTGTTTTGCATTCTCAAAAGTGTCTCCACTATTTATCTTGAAATTGTTTGTACAACCTATACTCACATCATCTGTGATGCTTCTTGAACAAACATTCTCAGTTTCTACCCCAGACCAATTAAATCAGAATCTCTGGGCAGGACCCAGTAATTTTTTAAAAAGCCCACTATAATTAGATTTATAATTAGCTATATGGTTGAATAATCAGAGCCATTATTACAGAATCCCAAGTTGTGAACTTCTGCTCTGCTGTGAAGCTTCCCGTCCCGTTCAGTTCAAACCCTGAAAATATTTATCTATCTCTAAAACCTTGAATTTTCAATCGTCTTACCATGAAATTCCTTTATGTTAGTTAGCATCTTCCCTTCTTTTTATGCCTGGTTCTAAGGAAGAACATGTATGCCTTGCTAAAAATCACTCCAGGAAGCTTTTTAAAATGGAGATAAGTGTAATGATCATAGCTCCCCTCAAACTCCTGGGCTCAAGTGATCCTCCCTGTCTCAGTCTCCCAGGTAGCTGGGACTGCAGGCTTGTGCCGCCATGCTCAGCTAACATTTTATTTTCATTTTTTGTAGAGACAGGCTGGTGTTGAACTCCTGGCCTCAAGTGATCTGCCTGCCGAGGCCTCACAGAGTGCTGGGGTTATAGGTGTGAGCCACCACCGTGCCTGTTCCCGTACTTCTATTCTTGACTTGTTAAAATCTGCATAGCAAGCAGAGTGGCCTTTTTAGTACACAAATGAGAGAACTACTTAAAACTCCCTGCAGTGGCTTTCCTTGCACTTAGATTAAATTTCATGTTTGTCCACAAAGCCCTGTGTGAGCTGGTCCCTGCTTACCTTTACAAATTCATCTTAATATCCCTATCCTTCTGGCCCACTAAGCTTCAGTCTCATTGGCCTTTTTTCTGTTTCTGTAAAGCTGTCATCCTACTTTTTGCTGTAGGATCATTGATTCTGCCGTTCCCTGCTCCAGAATGAGCAGATGTCTTACCTACATTGGCTTCTTAATGCTATTCAGATTCCATGGTGACTCCTTCATTTATTACCCAATCTTACCTAACCACCTAGTCACTCCTGGGTCATCCTATTGCAGTTCTCCGCATTGTGCTTACTACTGGTTGCTGTTCTTATTTTCTGTTTCCTCCTCCACTTAGAATATAAGCTCTATTAGAGCAGGAATGTTGTCTGCTTTGCTTTTTTATTGTAGTCTGAGTACCTGTATATTTCCCAAATCACATCCTTTAGGAATTTCCGTGGCCAGAAAAGTACAGAAACAAGCAGTGACTTTATTCATTAGATATGATATTATACTTTTTGTCTACAGGCCACCCATAGCATTTTATGGAATATACTTCAACCCAAATCAGCCATAACAGAATGATCAATTAAAGGGTGTCATGGCAGAGTGTGGCTTGTAGCAGCTCAAGTGGAATGAGCAAGGAAGCAGAACAGAGAAAACAGTGCCCATGAAACACAAGCGTGTGGACCCTGTTGGTTAGATACTTAACCCATCAAAGTGACCCACATCCCAGAGGAGGCCAGGACAGAGACTCAGTGATCATACGCCAAGCAGTCACCGGGAGATGTTAGGAGTTGAAGGAGCAGAACTATGAAAGTTGTCAAAATTAATGGACAGGTAGCCAGGAGAATCTGAAAGTAAAGGGAAGAAACCAGATAAATGAGAGAAAAAAATGCTTAGGATTCACAGCAAAAAATAATGTTGAGTCAGCTTTAGCATTTTCAGCACATGCCAGTGAGAGCCAATTTCAGTTTCTTAGGCGTCCCCGTAAGAATAAAAAGCTGCTGGTGGGTTGTGAATGTGGTATTCAGAGAGAGTAAGAGACAGGAATACGGGTAGGGCAGGCACATTTCTGGTATAGAAGCCTTTAGCAGGAACTCACATGTTAGATCTCTCATAGATCATGCAATTCATTTAGTCCTTTTCACAGAAAGGATCTCTTAAAATTGTTTTTTCCACTATGAATTCTACATTATAAAAATATTTTGCTCAAAACCTTTAATTATTAATTTGCCTCCATTGGCCGGGCACGGTGGCTCATGCTTGTAATCCCAGCACTTTGGGAGGCCGAGGCAGGTGGATTGTGAAGTCAGGAGTTCAAGACCAGCCTGACCAACATGGTGAAACACTGTCTCTATTAAAAAAAAAAAAAGTTCAAAAAAAAAATAATTTGCCTCCCTGTTTTTAGCAAAAGATTTTAATTAGGGCAGCATGTAGTATCTATACTGAATTGACCTAAGTTGAATTAAAAGCCCCCACAAACCCCCTAAAAAACCCTACAATTTTAGTTAGATAATTTTGCATTTAAATGATTGTTTCATTTAGATTTTGGAAGTACTAAAAATGGCCTGTGGCCTTTAGGTTGAGAGCTTTTGGAACATTAAAGGCCTAAGCATAGTTCTCAGGCCCTTTGTCTTCAAATCTTCCTTTGTGTGTTACTTAAGAGCTAAGTTTTTTTGCATGGATCACTTAGCTCTAAGACTCAGTCTCCCCATCTGCAAAATGGGTATAATAATAGTATCTACTTCCAGGAGTTATTTTGAAGATCATTTGAAGCAGTTGGCATATTGGGTGATAATGTAGTATGTGCTCAGTAATTGTTACTCATTATTCTGTTTTTATTGCTGTTATCTAGAGCTGTGCAGCTCATGTTTCTCGGAATAGTCTAGATTAGGATTCAAAGTTTGATCTTTTTATCCGTAAGACTTGATTCCAAGTTAGAGTGAAACCCTGTATCCAAAAAATACAATAAAATAAAGTAAAATAAAATAAAATAAAAATAATTGGCCGGGCATGGTGGTTCACACCTGTAATCCCAGCACTTTGGGAGGCCGAGGCAGGTGGATCATAAGGTCGGGAGTTTGAGACCAGCCTGGCCAGCATGGTGGAACCTTGTCTCTACTAACAATAAAAAAGTTAGCTGGGCGTGGTGGCACACACCTGTAGTTCTAGCTACTCGGGAGGCTGAGGCAGGAGAGTTGCTTGAACCCGGGAGGCAGAGGTTACAGTGAGCCAAGATTACACTACTGCACTTCAGCCTGGGTGACAGAGTGATACTCTGTCTTGAAATAAAAAAAAAATTGATTCCGTTTCCTTTAATTCCGAGAAATATAGAGTTGAACAAAGAATGTACTATATTGGCAGTGGTGGGTGAAAGGTGAATTAAAGAGCTGGCAGGTTTTTTTTTTTTGAGACGGAGTCTTGCTCTGTCATCCATTTTATTTTTATTTTTATCCTATTTTATTGCAACATGTTTCACAATTGGAATCAATATAGAAATGTACATAAATATTTCCTTGGTAGCCATTTGGCATGTTATTTCAACACAGGAAGGAAAATATTTTCCTTAGAAATTATAGTGTAGTCTTATTTACTACCTTTAGAAAAATGATAAAATTGACTATGTTATATACCAAAATGAGGTCTTTATCCTGTCCCTGTCTCCCTTCTTTTCTTTCTCAGGACCATTATCTGTTCATAGGTGATGGTTTTGCTGGAGAGTTAATAAAGCAGTTGTGGCAGAAACAATACTATTATTCTTAATGAAACAATTTTTTAAAATTTGAGCAGGATCATAGATTTAGTACTTTTGAAAAGTATGGGGGAAAGGGCTGAAAAATGTGGCACAATTAGCAACAAAGTTTTTAACTGTGAAATAAAAGTGCAATTAACATCAGTATCTTTTTCGCAATCTTTTTTTAGTGAATCATTCTTTGTCTTAAACACCTTTGTAGCTAGTGTAAAATTTACATGGTTGTGAAATTCCATGCCTTTCTAATTCATGTAACTAAAATATTATAAACTCTGTACATAGCATTCAATAAAATGACACCAAAATGAGCTGATAATATGGACATGCATGTGTCCTGTATCAGCTACAGTGTCTTGCAGGTTCAAGATCCAGAGACCTGGGTTCAAGATGTAATCCTACCTCTTAAGGACTGGGGATCTTGGGCACTTTACTCAGTTTTTATGTCTTTGTGTCCTCATTCATAAAATGGAAATTATAAAGTCTATCTTATATGAATGTAATAGTTCATATGTATGATAATTCTAAAGTGATATACAGAGGAAAAACAATTGAAAAGTGTATTGTCATGACTGTTTTATGTTGTTTTTTAACCAAGCTACCTTCTGTAGTTAAACATTTATTTATTTATCGATCAAGACAGAGTCTTGCTCTGTTGCCCAGGCTGGAGTACAGTGGCGCAATCTCAGGTCACTGCAACCTCTGCCTCCCGGATTCAAGCAATTCTCCTGCCTCAGCCTCTCGAGTAGCTGAAATTACAGGCATGTGCTATGACACTTGGCTAGTTTTTGTATTTTTAGTAGAGACAGGGTTTTGCCATGTTGGCCAGGCTGGTCTCGAACTCCTGACCTCAAGTGATCCACCCACCTTAGCCTCCCAAAGTGCTGGGATTACAAATGTGAGCCCCCATGCGCTGTCACAGTTCTTTGTTTTTTGTTTTCTTTTTGGAGACAGGGTCCCCCTCTGTCGTCCAGGCTGAAATAAGGTGACATGGTCTTGGCTCATTGCAACCTCCCCTTTCCAGGCTCAAGTGATCCTCCCACCTCAGCCTCCCAAGTGGCTGGTACTACAAGTGTGCACAACTACGCCTGGCGAATTTTTGTATTTTTTTGTAGAGATGAGGTTTCACCCTGTTACCGAACTGATCTTGAACTCCTGGGCTCAAGCAGCCCTCCCACTTCAGCCTCCCACAGTGCTGAGATTATAGGCAGGAGCTACCGTGCCTGGCCCTACAGTTTAACATGTATTTATTATGGACAGTTCTAAATAACACATGAATTATATGCCAGGCCTCTCAGTGGGTTATTTACATTTACCCCTAGTAAGACCTTAAAATATGACTAATTATGATTTGCAAATATCGTGTAAAAATGATTTGTAAATATCATGCAAACCATTTTAAAGTATATAACTTTACCTAAAACGAGGATTTATTCAATAATGATTTTCTTCTAAAATATTTTAACATGTTTTCTTTGATATTGTGTATGTTTGTAAGTTTGGTTTTTAAATACTTGCATAAAATAAAGTTCAGACATTTGAATATATAAATCCTTAATGAACAGGGCTTGAGGTAATGAGATTCAATTCTGAATTTGTTTTTAATTGTTTGATTTTTCTTTTTTTTCTTAGTATTTGGGTGTATAGCCTTTCAGACATGGCTGAAAGGATGCTCTTCAGTATTCTCTGAACTGTTTATTTTTCCATTATGTCTTTGCTATGGAGACTAGAATGTAAATTTTTTTCAGTTGACATGTAGGCTGTGATCTGCATTAGTGTATTGGTCTCTAATCAGTCTTGCCTATACATTTTACACAAGTTTAGAAGTTTTGTTGTCTACTTTTTAGTGCATCCGCTAAAAACAGCTATTATCAAAAAAGAAAATATAATAAGTGTGAGGATGTGGAGAAATTGGAACCTTTGTCTACTTACTGGTGTTGGGAATGCAAAATGGTGCAGCTGCTATGGAAAATGGTATAACGGTTCCTCAGAGAATTCAAAAGAGAATTACCATATGATCCAGCAATCCTGCTTCTGAGTATTTATCCAAAAGAATTGAAATCAGGATCTTGAAGAGATATTAGCACTCCTGTGTTTATTGCATCACTATTCAGATGTGGAAACAACCTAGATGCCCATTGATGAATAAAAGAAATGTGGTATATACATACAATGAAATATTATTCAGGCTTAGAAAAAGAAGGAATTCCTGCCGTGTTTGACAACGAACTTTGAGGATATTGTGTCAGTGAACTAAGCCAATTAGAAGGGCAAATACTGTATGATTTTACTGATAAGAAGAATCTACAATAGTCAAAGTCATGGTAGCAGAGGGTAGAATGGTGGTTCCCAGGGGCTCAAGTGAGGTGGAATTTTGAAGAGTTGTTGTTCAATGGACATAAAGATTCAATTATGCAAGATAAACAAGTTCTAGAGATCTGTGTGACACTATGCTATAGTTAACCATAACACTGTATTATATACTTAAACATTTGTTAAGAAGGTAGATCTTGTTTTAAGTGGGCTTAACACAATAAAACAAACAAACAAAAAAAATAGCTTAAGAGTCCTAGAAAACTTGAGTGATATATCTCTTTTTAATCTGTTTTTATTCAGGTTTCATAATTTGGAACTACATTTTCCAGGTTTTTTGGTAGGGGTTGTAGGATCAGAGTCCCACATTTTACCTCATTGACTCCTGAGGGCATTGCTATATAGTAGTGATATTTAAAGTGATGACATTGTTTAGTTAAGGAAAGACAAAATTAAATATAATTTACATTCTTTAGGAAGGTTAAAAATGTTGCATGTTTTGGAAGTGGAAAATGTGAAAGTAGCTTTTTTTCAGTAGTGCCAAAAATAAAACAAGTTAATCAGATAAGGGATTTTTTTCAAATATGTAGAGCTTATCTGAAGCCCTTTGTTTCTTGGGTGATGAGAATATTAAAGGGAGAAGAATGGTCACTTTTATGACTGTACAGCATGTTGTTAATTCATCTTCTTACGCAGACTACATGATTCACTCCCATCCTCAAACCTACTGCTCTTGGTCTCCATTCTCTGTTTTTATTAGATTAGTGACTTGCTATATTTTTAGTCATATTATATACTTATTGAGGAAAAATTGTCAGTATCTGACTCCTGATTTAATTGCTGTAGTATATGCTCATGATATTTTTATTACAGATGCTGTATCACTCTTTGATATGTATGTCCTTCATCTGTCCACGATGTAGTATAACTTTATTGCGCCTTTATACAGAACAACTCATGATTGGTTGCTTTGACATTTAGCAAAGGAAAATTTCTGCATTGTCTTTTCTTTGTTTTCTGAAGGATTTGGTTTTCTTAGACCACATCATCTGAAGGTTATGTTTGGGATCCGTTTTCAAACAAAATTTATCTGAGCTTTTATCCTGATGTTTTTTCTAAAGTTAGTTACTTGCCTACTGTTTTCCAGGTACTTAGAGCTTTTTAGGTAGGTTATTACTCCCAGTTTGCAAAGAAAGCTTGAACAACTTCAGAGCAGAAGATTGACTTGTTACTTCCTTTATAATTTTCTTAACTTTCTAAAACCGTTCATTCATAGACTTTTAAAGTAATAGCTTTATTGAGGCATAATTCACATACCATGTAATTCACCCAATTAAAGTACAAAGTTCTATGGTTTTTAGCATGTTCACAGAGCTCTGCAGCCATTACCGCAGTCAATTTGAAATTCTTCATCACCCCTAAAAGAAACTCTGTGTCTTTTGGCAGTCACTGCCCATTTCCTTCAACTCATCCAGCCGAGGCAAACACTAATATCTTTTCTGTCTCTCTGTATTTGTTTGTTCTGGACATTTCATGTAAATGGAATCATATAATATGCGGGCTTTTTGTGACTGGCTTTTTTCAGGTTGCAGGAAGTTGTAGCATTTATTGGTACTTCATTTTATTACTGAATAATATTCCATTGTATACATATACATTTTATATCATCAGTTGATGGATGTTTGGGTTGTTACCATTTTTTGGCTGTTATGAATAATGCTGCTATAAACATATACGTACAGATTTTTGTGGCCATATGTTTTCATTTCTTTTGGGAGATTTTTTTTTCAGTAAACTAAGATTAATCAAGTTCTAAAGGAAAAGAAGTTGTGTGCTACTTTTGGAAAAAATCTTCTGTGAATAATGTGACATTTCTCTCATTCCCTTTTTATTCTTACGATTTTTGCTAGGTTATGCTGCACTAACATGTTCAGATAACATGTGCAATAACAAAGTTTTGTTTCTTTCATATGTTATATGTTATAATTGGCTGGGGCTCTGCCTTGCCTCTTTTTTCATTCCAGTATTCAGACTAAAGAAACAACCCTTATTTGGGACATGTTGTTTTTATTATAACCAAAGGAAAAAGCAACAGAACTAGTGGAAATATGCATTTAAAGCCTCTGCTGAGAACTGGCGTGTCACGTTTCTGGTCACATTTCACCTACTGTTCTAGGCAAGTCATATGGCCAAGTGTAAGACTTGAGCGGGGAAATATAAACTGACTATAAGTAGGTACTAATATCACATGATATTAGGTGGGGTCATACAGTCTTCATTTGTAGAAGAAGACACAAATGATTTGGGACAGAAATTGAGGCTATCACGGCTTAGAAGAAATAGTAAAACTTATGGAGGAAAGTTGAAAAAGACTCAAGTGGCATGGAGTGAGGTTAGTGGAGTTCCATGTCTTTGAATTCAAGGGACTGTCCCACAGTATGCCAGTGTTTAGAAGTCAGCCAGAGACCTTTGGAAAAAGAGAGTGGGGAAAAGCATTGATCATATTATGTTTGTTATTGCAGGAGATGACTTGGCAGAGAAGAGCTACCCCTAGGTTGTTTTTATGTTTCCCCAATTATTTTATTGTTTTTTTTTCTTTTTAATAATAGTTTGCTTGAGTTGAGATCAAAGTATGCTGGTCTCAAATTTTTTAAATTTCTAAAGCTTCTTCTCTCTTCTCCCCCTTCTCTGTCCTCTCGTCTCTTTCTCTTATTTTCTTGTACTTTTTTGGTTGAAAAAAGTAAGTTATTTATCCTGCAGTTTTCCTCAGTCTTGATTTTGCTGATTACATACCTTTGGTATCATTTAACATGTTCCTTTTCTCCAGTGTTTCCTTCAAATCAGTAGTTGCTTTTAGAGGCTTGATCAGATTCAGGTTTGAGTTATTTTTTTTAGCACAATTGCCTCATAAGTGATATTGTGTATATCCGTCAGAGGGACATACGTCTGTTAGTAGCAACTGATGGTCATTGCTTAGATCCATGGGTTGAAAAACATTGAGGTCCTTTTTTAAAATTATAATTTCTTCTTTGTTTAATTGCTAAAATATTTTTAAATAGAAAACTTTTCCTCTGTTCACTCTTTGTTACCCTGAGGTATACTTTAAATAGTAAAGGAAGGATACATGCTTCATTCTTTCTCTTTATCAATTAAAAAAAAATTTTTGTTTTGAGACGAGAGTTTCACTCTGGTTGCCTCGGCTGGAGTGCAGTGGTGCAGTCCCGGCTCACTGCCACCTCCAGCTCCTTGGTTCAAGTGATGGTCCTGCCTCACTATCCCAAGTAGCTGGGATTATAGGCGCCCGCCACCACGCCCTGCTAATTTTTGTATTTTTAGTAGAGATGGGGTTTCATCATGTTGGCCAGGCTGGTCTCAAACTCCTGACCTCAGGTGATCTGCCCACCTCGGCCTCCCAAAGTGTTGTGATTACAGGCGTGAGCCATTGTGCATGGCCTATTAGTTTTCAGACTAATGAACTATTTCCTTGGAGTCCTTCAAAGGTGATCAATGAATTATTTTTAGTTTTCTTTATGAATTCATGGGTTTAAGAAATATTTGACATTTCAGTGCATTAGTCTCCTTATTGATACTCACACTGGCCAGTGAAAGTCTCCAGGTTGGCTCCTATATCCTCTTGGCATTACTTTAGTGCTCTTTACTAGCTTCCTTATTTTTTTGAGATAATCCCAGGATTATCTCATAAATGATTTGAGTGAGAAATGGTATGTAGAGACCACATTCTGTGTGCTTGACGCACTCATTGCTGCTCAGCTTTTCAGTGAAGAAAGAAGTTAAAAAATGCACTAACACTGTGCTTAGCACTTGGAGGAATAGATATAAAACATAATCTCTGTCTTTGTTAATAAAAGTACAGCGTTATAAATACTTAATTGTTTGGCTTTTGGTATGGAAGCTTATAGGAGGGTCCTCCTCACATACAGAGGGAAGTGGGGCATCGAGGAGGCCAAGATACCTGGCCTTAGGTATTCTCAAGATACCTGACCTCAGCTTTGAGAAATAAAATGAAGATACTTTTGAGAGGAGCCTATTCAGATCATATTGTGTTATGCCTTTGTCTCTGTACTATTCACTTGACCAGTGTGAGCCTCAGTGTCCTCATCAATAAATTTATGATATTTGTCAGCGTACATTTTGTTTATCTTTAGGTTTTCTCTGTCAATAATAATACAATAACAGTACCGCAAAGAATATTACTCTGTGTGTAGTCTTGTGCATTTGTCCATGTATTTTGATTGGACAAGATTTCTAAAAGGCAGATTGCTTAAAGAGTATATATGCCTTTAAGTTTTTCTTATGATACTGCCAAATCACAATCAAAGAAGTTATGACAGTTTAGAACTTTTACTCACGATAGGCTACTGAAATCTTAAAAATAATTTTTACTTATTTACTACCACATTGTTCTAACTTCTTCTCGTGATATAAAAAGAAGTTAATTTAAATATCTTTGCTTCCTAATATACAGAATATGATGACTTTTTAATTGAAATGATTTGTAGCACATTCTGAACCTAGAAACTTGTCTAGTAATAAAGCTTTATAACTCTTTGCTATAGATTAATAACTTTCCAAACTTTGAAAAGTAATTCTGAGTCAGGCTACATAGTCATCATATACTCTACTTCCTGCCAGCTACAGGAAGAAAAGATTCCATGATTTCTCGCTTTTTTTTTCCTTCTTGTTTCAAAATGTGATCAGCGATCTGGATTGGAAAGAAAACATTCTTAGAGTTATTTGAGAGATTTGTTGTTTTCCCAGTTTTTTTCTAACTTTATATGAATTTATCTATTTGTAAAGTGGCCACTCATCTGGTCTGTGAAAATGGCTGATCCCTAAGTTAATTTATGCACAAGAACAAAACGTTTAGGCTTCTGTTTTAGGTGCTGTTGAATTTATTATAAAATGTACTTTCAAAAATTAGGAGTTGTCCAGATGCAGTGGCTCACACCTGTAATCCCAGCATTTTGGGAGGCTGAGGCAGGTGGATCACCCGAGGTCAGGAGTTTGAGACCAACCTGGCCAACATGGTGAAACCCCCTCTCTATTAAAAATACAAAAATTAGCAGGGCATGGTGGCTGATGCCTGTAATCACAGCTACTCATGAGGCTGAGGCAGGAGAATCACTTGAACCAAGGAGGCACAGGTTGCAGTGAGCTGAGATTGCACCATTGCACACGAGCCTGGGCAACAAGAGTGAAACTCCGTCTCAAAAAATAAAATAAAAAATTAGGAGTTGTGTTCCCATCTACTTAAAAATAGCCTGTGATTCTTACATATATGTTGATTTAGATTTTAATAGTATCTTTATGCTATAAATACATTATTTTGTCAAGTCTCCATACTCAAAGATTTTGCTTGAATTATGAATGGTGTTGAAAAAAGATGATAAGGGAAAGGATAACATAAAGGAGAGAAATGGAAAGATAAAGAAATCCAGGTAATTGAAAAATCAGTCATCCTCTATTTCCCCCACTTAAGCTAACACTGTCACCTGACACTTACCTTGAAGATATATGTGACAGTTATCTAGACTCATTTTAGTCAGTACCTCACAACGAACAGTGAAGATTTTAAGTTCATGTTAGGGTTATTCAGACAAAACTGGTGGGTTATTTGTCTGAATTATTTTCAGTTGCTTTGACCTGCATCCACACTTTGAACTTGACACTTAGAGGTTGGCATATTAAAAAATATAATTTGTTTTCTTTTTCCTTTTCTTGTATTTTTAGTGATTATTTGTATTTATTAATGTGCTCTTTTTCTTTATAATCTTTTTTTTAATTTTATTTTATATATTTTTTGAAACAGAGTCTTACTCTGTCACCCAGGCTGGAGTCCAGTGGGTTGCAATCTCTGCTTACTGCTACCTCTGCCTCCTGGGTTCAGGTGATTCTTGTGCCTCAGCTCCCTGAGTAGCTGGGATTACAGGCCTGTGTCACCACGCCTGGCTACTTTTTGTATTTTTAGTAGAGATGGGGTTTTGCCATGTTGGCCAGGCTGGTCTTGAACCCCAGACCCCAAGTGATCCACCAGCCTCAGCCTCCCAAGGTGCTAGGATTACAGGCATGAATCACCTCACCTGACCATTTCTTTATAATTTTTTTTAATCTTTATTGTAGATAAAAATTTTCCTTCCCATGATTAATTTCATCAAACTTTTTTCATATCAGAAGGAATCTTTATATTTGGAGTTTCAGCTTGACTTTGAAAGAAAAAGTGCCAGCCTGGGCAACATGGTGAAACCCTGTGTCTACCAAAAATAAGCCAGGCATGGTGGCTACTTGTGGGGCTGATGCAGGAGAATCCCCTGAGCCCAGGAGATCAAGGGTGCAGTGAGCTGAGATCGCACTTTACTACAGCCTGGGTGACAAAGTGAGATCTTGTCTCAAAAGAAAGAGAGAAAGAAGAAGGAAAAAGTTATGATTTACTCTATATGTCGTTTAAAGGAAAAGTTTCTCTGTAAGGAAAAGGAATTTCTGCTAGGTTGCATTGCCCCCTCCCCCTGCCCCGCTGCCCTCCCTTAGTTTAGAATGAATTCTCTTTTGTGCTGACAAATAGCTGTTTCCGAAGTTGGCAAGAAAATTTCCTCTTGGGACTCAACTAGAAGTGTTGTAGCAGCTATCTGATTCAACTGCTTAGAAAGCTCTCTGAAAGTTCCCTTGTTTGTCTGGAAAGAGCGAGGAGCCCAAACCTGCTTTTTCCCCGGAGGAGGGTTGTATCTATAAGCTTGTTACGGGAACAGCTAGGAGGGATTATGTGGTGACAGTATTAAATTGAGCAATACCAAGGCATAATTAAAATTTCTTACTTCAAAGCAAATTTCCAGTCACAATAAAGAAGGGCTCTTAAAGACAGGCTTGGGCAGTATTTTATACTCTTATCCACCTTCTTAGGTGATAGAGAGAAAGGAAGGAGGAGGAAGCTTTTCCTTTTCTTCATTTTCTTTTTATTCAAAACAGTCCACAACTAAGCTGACTGCTTTATGAGAGTCACTATGCAAGAAAAAAAGGGAGATCGAGAGTTATTGGTGCAGATTGTATCTTATTATAAAATAAAATTGTAGGTCTTTATGTAATATCATAGTGAATACTAATTGTTTTATGTTAAAATATTACATGTAAATGTTAAAATAGCCCCATGAAATTATTTTGAATCAGATTAAATAGCAAGGAGAAAAGAGTCAGTAGTTAAAAATAATTGGGAGACAGGGGTGATGAAAAAGAAAAGCTATAATAGTAAAATCTGGGGTGAGGAAGGTACTGGAAAAGCTGGAAGCAGAGAAGTTAGTAAAATAACTATTTCTGTTTTCTCTATCTCTGCCATCTTCATTCTTTGCCAACTTTTAGGCCACCTTGAAGAGATTACCTTGATTATCTTGCCCACACACTAAGTTGTGTGACTACTGGGCAAGATAACAACTCATCATCTCAGTTTTCTTATTTCTAAGGTTAGTAAACTAGTACTCAGCACATAGAGTTGTCACATGGATTAAATGAGCTATCTGTAGTTTACTCATTAAGTGCCTGGTGCATGGTAAGTGCTCAGTAAAGGTTAACTGTTACTTTTGTCATCACCATTGTTGTTATTAATGCTTCCTTTATTTATTCATGCATTCAGCAGATGTTTATTGAATGCTTATATTGGAAATTAGTGATTAAACAAGACGAAGTCCTTTCCCTCAAGAAGCTTTCATTCACTCTTGTGAACAAGGCAGATAATAAGCAAGTAAATAAATAATTATAGATTGTGCTAAATCTTGTGAAGGAAATAAACAGAGGGACAAGAAAGAAAGAATAAGTGAAGAGTCACTTTCTGTGAGGGTGTCCATGAAGGGCTTATGAAGAGGCGGCAGTTTAGCTGAGGCCTAAAGATTGAGAATGAGCCCAGTAGGTCAAGAGCCTGGGAAAGTGCATTCTCATAAAGGAAGTAGCATATGTAAGGCCCAGGTTGCAGACAGCTTGTACATTTGAGGTATAGAACAGTGGACCCCAGCCTTTTTGGCACCAGGGGCCAGTTTCTTGGAAGACAGTTTTTCCAAGGACTGGGGTGGGGTGAATAGTTTTGGGATGAAGCTGTTCCATCTCACATCATTAGGCATCAGATTCCCATAAGGAGAACGCAACCTAGATCCTTCGAATGCTTAGTTCACAATAGGGTTTGTGCTCCTGTGAGAATCTAAAAATGCGGCTGCTGATTTGACAGGAGGCAGAGCTCAGGCGGTAATGCTTCTTCACAGGCAGCTCACCTCCTGCTGTGCAGCCTGATTCCTAACAAGCCATGGACCAGTACTGGTCCATAGTCTGGAGGTTGAGGACCCCTGGTATAAAATTTGGAAAAGTAAGCCTGGCCCAGCAGCTGACACCTGTAATCCCAGCACTTTGGGAGGCCGAGGTGGGCAGATCACTTGAGGTTAGAAGTTCAAGACCAGCCTAGCCAATATGATGAAACACTGCCTCTATTAAAAATACAGAAATTAGCTGGGCGTCGTGGTGCACACTTGTAATCCCAGTGTTGAATCTCTCCACTCATTCCTTTTAGACCCCCATCCAACAGCTACTCCTCTTGCTTGCAGTACTTTTCCTTGAAATTTTTCCAGAAGCATAATGCATCGTTTAGTTACAGTTTCAGCTCTACTTCTTTCAGCCAATACTCAGTGAAAGAGTGGAAGAAGCTTTCTAAACGCTTGTCTTGCCATGACTCCTGCTGCTGTAGCTTATACTCTCATTTTTTCCTTTTTTTTTTGAGATGGAGTCTCACTCTTGTCACCCAGGCTGGAATGCAGTGGCGAGATCTCTGCTCACTGCAACCTCCGCCTCCTGGGTTCAAGTGATTGTCTTGCCTTACCCTCCTGAGTAGCTGTGATTACAGGCGCCCACCACCACGCTCAGCTAATTTTTGTAACTTTAGTAGAGACAGGGTTTTGCCATGTTGGCCAGGCTGGTCTCAAACTCCTGACCTCAGGTGATCCGCCCACCTTGGCCTCCCAAAGTGCTGGAATTACAGGTGTGAGCTACTGCTCCTGGCCTCGTTTTTTACGTTTTAAATGACTAGCAACACAGTAGATTTGTTTACCCCAGCATCACGACAAATACATGAGTAATGTGCTATGCTAGGATGTAATGGCAGCTACGACATCACTGAGTGATTGGAATTATTCAGCTCCAGTATAATCTTATGGGACCGTTGTCCTATATGCCATCTGTCATTGACCAAAAAATGTCATGTGGTACATGATAGTGTTAAAGATATACCTCAATGAATTTTTAAAAACTGAATGCGCTTATATAAGCAGCACCCAGAATAAGAAACAGCAGATTACCAGCACCCTCACACTCCCCTCAGACACCCACTGCACTTTATCGACTTCTCATAGCATCATTAAGTTAGGCTCTTTTATGCCATACTGTAACTTATCTTCAGTTGCCAAATAATGGGAAAGATAGAGTTAATCTCAGCTTACTTGTATATAATATGTCCTATAAAACTTTTTATTTTCTCTTTATTGCTGTCTTTTCAATTAAATGGATACAATCAATGCTGAGAACACGTCCCTACTGCAGTGTCAGTAGTGTTATCTTTAAATATAGTACAGTTTTTTGTTTTTTTAAGATTCATTTTCAATTCATTTTGAAAAGAACCTGGACTTAATGGTTTTTCAAGAAACATTAAGAAAGTCTTGTTGATTTTCTTTTTCTCTAATGGATGTTTTATATTTTACCTAAGAAAAAGAAGCACCGTATGTATTTCCCAAACTGGTCTTAATCTAAGAAAGGTAGCTTAAGAACATTGATATTTTAAAGGCATTTACAAATACTGTTTTCCCAGTTCTGGGGAAGCTCCACATGGATAAACTCTTCTAGTCTGATGGATCACCACTTTGTTTGAAATAAGGGTACATATTATTAGGAGGGTCTTCATTTAAAGAAGTATTTGCATACACAAACCTATGGTGTGACTGTAAAGTACTGAGGCCATGTGTACTTTGTATGCAAACAGATGTTTGTAAACCTATGGGCCAGTCTCTTCCCCCACCCTATTTTTTTTTGTAAGTCATGGCCCCTATGTTTTGGTTCAAAAAGTGTGAATTTGGAGATTCACTTGTTCTGGAGTGAATCCAGCTCTGTCATCCACATTGTATGACCATATGCACTAACTTTCATCTCTCTGTGTAGCAATGTCTTCTTTATGAAATTAGAATAATATACCTTTCTTACAAGTATTACATGAGGAATAAATGAAATAACAAATGTGAACAGTACTAGCATCCTGCTTGGTTCATACAAATTCACAGTAAATGATAGTTTCTTCTCTGTCAGAGTTGAAAGGTGCAAAGCCTATTACATTATTCGTGAATGGATGTAGTAATGTCCTAAGAGTGATCGCTCATTGATGACATGTCAGCCATTTGATCATTTCAAACACAGAGGCCACTTTGTCTTCCTCATTGATCTGTCAGGCCTCTCACATATTAAATTTTTACCTTACCTACCTTCATGGTCTGTCGCCTTAACTCTGATCAGTGTCTTTTAATTCTCTTGTCTCTTTGTCTTCCCATTTATTTGCCTAGGAAATCTGCCAACCTGAATCAGTCAGGGTTTCTCAGCATCAGCACTATTGACATTTTGGATCCAAATAATCCTCTGTTGTAGAGTGCTGTCCTTGGCATTATGGGATGTTTAGCAGCATCCTAGCCTTTATCCAATGGATGCCAGTAGCAACTCCTTTCCTGCAGATTGTGACAACCAAAATTATTTCCAGACATTGCCAAATGTCCCAAGGGGAAGAAATTGTTCACCCCAGCCCTCCTGTGTTGAGAATCACTAGTCTATCTACATGCTTTATTTGCCCCTTCATCTTTGGTCCTGATGAAAAATTACACAGGTCATTGTCACTATAAATTTATATTTTCTAATTTCAAGTAGATCCTTAATTTTGCCTAGTAGTCCTTTAATACTTCCTAATCCATTCTCTCTTCCATTTTTCATGTAGCTATTTTAGACTTCCTTTATTCTCTTCAGATTTCCTGTATCATACCTTCCTCTTATTCTTAACAGATGACCTTGTCTTCTTCTCAGAGATAAAGTAAAATAGAAGCTATTATCTTTGTCCTCCTTCAATTTTGTGATGCCAACCATGAACTTACCTGAATCTGATTTCTGGCTTCAGCATTTAGCAAATGTTGTGACCTTTGGCAAGTTAGCTTTTAAGCCTCACTTTCTTCATCCATACCATTACTGTTCATGATAGAAATCACGTAAAGTCCTTAGTGTAGTGCCTTGTCCATAGTGTCTGATGATGATAAGGGATAGGGAATGCCACAGGTGTGGAAGGGGGGTGCCATTTTATGTAAAGGGCTCAGAGAGCCCCATTTTAGTGTAATATTAGAGTAGATTTCTAAGGAAAGTGAGGAGTAAGCCATGCAGAGTTATTTGGAATGATTTGGAGAAAGTCATGCAGTTCACTTTCAAGAAATGTACTATAAGTTAAGAGATAGAATGGTAACTGCAGGGTGATAAGCAGTTAATGGAGTGGGTGGGTTTGTTGTTTTTTAGATGAGAGAGACATAAACATTTTTAATTGCCTGCAGTAAGGTACCATTAGAGGAGGAAGGATTAAAGTTACAAAAAGAAAAAAATTAAGCTTATTTATTTCAACAGACTGAATTATTTCTCTCTATCCAATTTCTATGCCACAGGTAGATTAATTATTCTAAATGCTGATTCCTTTACTTCCTTGCTTTTAAAGTCCTTAACTGCCTTCAGTTGTCTTTAGTCTAAAATACAGCTTCACAAAGTGCTTTTTACCAGGTCTTGGTCTATTGGTCCCTGCTAAAATATCCACCCTCAGCTCTCACCATTCCCTCTACCCATGCTTCTTCTGTCTCCCAATCTTCTCTGCCCCTACTGTCCCTTAAATGTTCTAAGCTTCAGTCATACTCGAATTAATTTCTCAAACGTCCTCAAATGTGGCATGCTCTCTCAAGTTTCCTGTTTTTAACATTTGTCTGAAGCCCTTTACCTTCCCCTTCTCTTCTTCTTTGGCTGACTTCATTTATTCTTCAGGCTTTGTCTATCACTTCTTCTCTGACTACTCCCCTGACCCCAATCCTAGATTAGTTGCCCCTTCTGTGTGCTGCCATCCATCCATTTAATATCTTCTGTTGGATTTCTCACTTCGTAATTCTAAATTGTATAGGCCCTTTTATTTGTCTTGTTCCTACTATGCTGTAAACTTGGTGGGAACAGAGGCCATGTATTTCCTGTTCACTTTTGGATCCCTGTACAAGGCAACAGTATCTGGCATACAGTAGGCTCTTCGCAAGTATTTGCTGAATAAGTTAATAGATTTAATTGCTGGTTAGATAGAGGAAAATATTAGTTCATTCAAATAGCACTGTTACTTAAAATTACCCTGTGCTGGGTGTTGTGCCAGAGATCCCCAGGCATTGTCTCAAATGCTTCTTGTCCAGTCCTGGAAATGAAACGTGCACAGTGATGCTTTTCCAAATATGAGTTCTCTTTACTCACAATGGAGTAAATTTGGATATATTTTTAATACCTCTTTGTTAATTGTGAGAATTTTATTTCTAGGATATGATGTCACTCATTATTTTACATCAAACTATCACATGCTCAGAAAAAGAAACAAGGCATTGAAGGGGAGAAGGGATCTTTTCTCTTTCTTTTCTACACTCCCCTCCCCCCGCTGCCGTTTTGTCCGAATAAAGACTTGTGAGGTAGAAATTGAGATTGCAAGAAAGGCTTGCATTCTCTGAGCACGACATGATACCAAGGGGATGTTGAAAGAATAGGTATAGAAAGAGGAGAGCACAGAAGGTATTTCAAGAAGAGCCATAGATACTTTCATCTGTGTTTTAAAAGTTTTTCTACTAGCATTTCCTTTCAAAAACAAAACAAAACAAAACAATAAACACGTAGCATTTACTCTGTACTTATTATGTACCTGGCACTGTGTTAGTTGTTTTGAATGTTTTCATGAATTATTTCATTTAATCGTTATGAGGCTAGTATTGTTACCATCCCTTTAGTGCATATACAGCTATTTCTGGATTTTTTTTTTAACCCATGTTGCCAAGTCATAGTTCACTCCTCCAGTGAATTAGGGGAGGGGAGAGCAGCACGAACCCTAGCTTGTTCTAGTGTCAGAAGGAGCCTCTAGGGCCTTGCAGTAGTGGAATCAGGAAAACTGAGGGAAGTCTAGTGTTTCCTTCCTTCCCTCCCCCCTCCCCCCTGTTTTCTCTTTGAGTCTGGCCATTGTCAGAAATAAGTCATTATTATCTCAGAATCAAAGCTCAATAGAAATTAAATGTACAGTACTCATTATAATCAATTTTAGATAAATAAATTGGCATGGATAGTCTCCTTATCTATTCTTGCCATTTTTTTTTTAAGTTAAAAGGCAGTAAAAGTAAGGTTGTCATTTCTTTTATTGGTTTGATCATCGCAATTTTATATTTTCAACTTTATTTTTTTTTCACAAAAATCTCAAGTTCAACTACAAATTCTATCACAAAGGCCACTATTGAAGTTCAAATAAGTGCGGTGCTTGTTCTGAAGTGGAAGGATATAAATAGTGGGAAAAGGGATATAGTTCATTTGGAAAAGTTACATACATGTTGAAAAATTATTCAATGAGGAAAGCAGTATGATCTCAAAAAATTAGAAGTACATTGATTAGTTTTTGAAATGCTGGTTCATAGGATCATTCTGGTGTTGTGAATTTATTTTTAATTGTTAATCATTTATTTATTTTAATTTTTTTGTAGAGATAGAGTCTCACTATATTGCCCAGGCTCATCTTAAATTCCTAGTCTCAAGCAATCCTCCCACCTTGGTTTCCCAAAGTGCTGGGATTACAGGAGTGACCCACCATGCCCAGCTAGTGAATGTAAACACTGCCTTTGGAGACTTGCAATCCGGTTTTGGCTCTGTCACTTCCTATCACTATGAAGTCATGTTCATAACTTAGGGATATTATTCTTTCTTAGCATCAGTTTCCTCACCTGAAAATGTAGAGATAATACCTCTTAAGGTTATTAGGGCTAAATTATATAATTCATGCTAAATGCTTATCAGAGGCATAGTAGATATTACATGCTGATAAGTTTTAGCAGTGCATTTATTGAAGTACTGTGCTAGTGATTGGCAACATAATGTGTCTGGTTGAAAATATAATTAATTAAAAATTTTAATCCTAATGAAGAAAGGACAAATTTAAAATGAATCACAGTTAAAATGTATACATACATTATTCAGAAATTAATTACATTCCTTTGGGTTCTGTAGAGAATCAGGTAAGTGTAAAATAGATGCCAGCAGCAATATCATTTGCAAGTATAATCAAGATACTAAAATGCATTTGGAGAAGATAATCCATCTTTTTGTGAAGTTTTCAAGAAATGACAAAAGGGAGAGGGATGGGAGAAACTTGGTTGTTATTATAATGCTACTTTGTTATAAACAAAAGAAATTTCCTGCAAAGTACAGCAGTTGTCATTTGGCAATGTCTGAAGTCACATTTGGTTGTCACGTGGAGGGTGACGGTTGGGGAGGTAGGTGCTGCTGAAATCTAATGGGTAGAGGCAGGGGTGCTGCTCAACTTCCCAAAATGCACAGAGGACAGCCTCCCCCTCCCCAAAACTTATGTTCCCTAAAATGTCCCTGGTGCAAAGGCTAATAGTTCCTGATCTAGACATACACATAGCTCACTTGGAAGCTAATGTTGTGGTATGTGGTAAATACTTTGTAGAAATAATTGCATTGTTTTAATTTTTCATTCTTTATCTATAACTGAAAATGGTGTTTTGTCCTCTTGAAATTCTGTTAGTTTTCATGGAGGAACTTAAATTAGTAAAATTCTTAGATAATTACTTGTTTTCATGATGAATAATGAACAATCCAGTTGACCAGTTTTAAAGACTCTTTTGATTTACATGTAGTTACTTTACATTAAATTTTATAGTTATAATTTGAGATGAGTTCCTTTATAATTATTTAGACTAGAGGTACTTGGAGATTTTTCAAAATGGTCATAATTGATTAGATTAACAATGCATAGTAATTCATTTTTGATTTTTTTAAAATTAGGAAGCATTTCATTGATTTTTTTTTTTAAAAATAAGCAAATGGGCTGTTACCTTTCTTGACAATAGCTAATTGAGTGCTTCCTTTGCTCAACTATGTTCTCTGCGTATATTATGTATTATGTGATCTCCACCCACAGTAGCTTCTTTATGTAGGGATTATCATTCCTATTTTATAGATAAGAAAGCACAGAGAGATCAGGTGACTTGCATGGTAATACAACTAGTAAATGGTAGAGCTAGGATTAGAAGTCAGGCAATGTAATTCAAGTTTGCGCTCTCTCTTTTTTTTCCTCAAGACAGGGTTTCTCCATGTTTGTCAGGCTGGTCTCAAACTCCCGACCTCAGGTGATCTGCCCACCTTTGCCTCCCAAAATGCTGGGATTACAGGTATGAGCCACCATGCCTGGCCTCTCTCTCTATTTTTTTTTTTTTGAGATGAAGTCTTGCTTTGTCGCCCAGGCTGGAGTGCAGTGGCGAGATCTCCAGCTCACTGCCACCTCCACCTCCTGGGTTCAAGAGATTCTCCTGCCTCACCCTCCTGAGTAGCTGAGACTACAGGTGCGTGCCACCATGCTGGGCTAAGTTTTGTATTTTTAGTAGAGACGATGTTTCACCATGTTGTCCAGGCTGGTCTGAACTTCTGACGTCAAGTGATCCACTTTCCTTGGCCTCCCAAAGTGCTGGGATTACAGGTGTCAGCCACCATGTCTGGCCCATTTGTTCTCTTGACCACTATATTATTAATCTGTGATACTGATATTTAACCAAGAATGTTTAAGTATTTTCTGATTATTTACATGTCTGTAGAACACATCAGTGTTTAGTTAAATTCTTAATGTCTTTGATAGATTCTTGGAAATGTGTACTTCAAGTGAAATAATGTATAATGAAACCAGTTTTTTTTCCCTCATCAATGTCATAAGGAATTTTTTTTCCCCTCATCAATGTCGTAAGAAAATGAGATTGATTGAAACAACTTTAGAGAACCTGCTCTACTCCTTTAACTTAGTTGCAGTTTCCAAGAACCTATCTACAACATTAACTGGGGATTTACTATATAGCCAAAAATAAAATGAAAAGCATATAATTTTAAAATTTACTTGTAGCTTTGGAATGTACTGTACAGCGAGTTCGTCATACATCTAGATTAGGACGTAAAAGAACAGAATCTTGGAATTTTCTTCCCTCTCTATGCAGCTTTGGAGAGTCTCTAATCCAAGGGAAACCTACAGTTCTTTCCCTGCCGTAGGTTCTCTTCTCCTCCTCTCCTCCACTTGCTCCAACTCCTGTGTCTCTCTTCCTCCCTGTGTGTTTTACTACGTGGTTTTTGGTGTCTGTTTTCTCTCCTGATTTTTACCTTTTTCAGTCCTCAAAATGGTCTGATAAACTGGAGATTAATTTATTTCTGAATGACCTGTTTCTATCACTAAGTGAGGTTATGGAAGAGATCCAAAAGTGTGCTAGGTGGCAGGAGGAAACATTTAAAATATACAGTTAATAAGCCACATTTGGGTAATCTATATTGACTGTGATTTACTCAGAAATGTCTTTTGTTAAGTAAAGCTTCTAAGTGAAGTCTCAAAGCCACAGAATTAAGAAAAGCTGTTTCTTCAATCAGTGTGATTACTGCTCATATTTTTAAAACAAAAAGCAAAAAAAATCAATTTTTTGTAAAAGGAAATGTGTCTGCTCTTTTAAAGATATAAATATTCTATCTAGTAGATATGATACTTGCAGTAAATGGGTTTGGACATACTGTCATATTCTGTTAATATCACTGTAATTTCCAAGTGAACTTAAAAAAAACTTAACTATAAGGTATCAATTTTTTTTCAATACAAAAATTTTATCTAAACACGTTCAGAAACTCTTTCATTCTACAGCTGTTTATCAATTAAAGTCTAGAAGGGATGTCATATCATTTATTAACAGTACCTATAATATAAGGAAATCCTATTTAGTTCCTGAAGAAAAACGCTTATAGTTTACTTCTCAACAGTTAAAAGTTGAATTTAGTAAAAGCATTTGAGGATTCAGTCTATATGTTTAACCTAATTTTATAATGTCAACACATGGGTGGCATTTGTAAAATTTATAAATATGAGCCTTAGTTCTGATGAGTCCATAATATGGTTATATTAAACATAATTTATCTTACATGTAAATATGAATTATATGCTAGGAAATGAAAATGCTTACCATTTCTTCTCCGGAAAATTAATATCCTGTGGATATAGAATGAAAGTAAGGAAAGGACTGTTACTGATAGTCACAAAAAGGAACTTTTCTTGCTCTACAGCAATAGCCATAGTTCTGGGCTATCTCATTTGCCATTTCCTTTTTTTTTTTTTTTAAACTGAGTGATATAACAAAAGTAAGTTTGAATTCCACAGTGCTTTGTGTCAGAAATGGTGCCTCTGTCTATGGGCATTCAAACTGTCTGTGAGGAATAAACAGTATTTTTTTAAAAACTGTCAATAACATGCACTGAGGGAAGCTTTAAATACATTGGTCTTGTAACCACTGTGTTCACAGCTTTCATTGCTAACATTCTAGGGTGCCAGTCCTTGGAGTTGTATTGGCTTTATAAAACAATAGTTTAGGCCAGGGGTGGTGTGTCATCCTGTGATCCAGTGCTTTGCAAGGCCACTGTGGAAGGATCACTTGAGCCAAGGAACTCGAAGTACAGTGAGCTATGATTGTACTACTGCACTCCAGTCTGAGTAACAAAATGAGACTGTCTCAAAAAAAAAAAAAAAATCAAGCAAACTATAGTTTAGACTGTTTTTGGAGGATTCATTACTGCTCCCATCAAATGTATTTAGGATACCCACATAGGGTTGCAAAAGATGGTCTTTGTAGGTCATTAGCATCTTGGCGAAATGGGAACCCTTTCCAACAGTATCAAAACCTTTTGTATTAGCCACAGAACATTGTTGTCTCATTTGACAAACTCTGGACTACAACTATATACTACAATTTTTTTTAATACTATTTTTTAAAGATTTTAAAAAATTGTCAAAGTAATAGATAATCATGCTTTTGTAATGGTATTTCACAGTACCATATTAAGAAAATCCAGAAAATTGGAACAAATTAAAAAATATATATTTGGCAAATATATCACCTAAAGAAATTCACTGATAGTATTTAGTCTTTCCAAAAATCTCTTCTCTTTTTTTTTTTTTGTTTACTGGGATCATTGTCTGAATCCTTCAAAGTAGAAGTCTGGGTCTTTTATGTCATTAGTTAAATTTAAGAAGTTCTGCTGTTTCTGTGCCACTCTAAGTGGGACAGCAAGACATTATGTGTGTCCTAATGTACTGAATTAGAAATGTGTATGTATCCCTATTGACTATTTTTGCCAAAAAATTGAAACTGAATCATGTCTCTAGACCTAGATCTTACTACCCACTTTACAGGAAATATGGGGAATAGATCAGTAAGTTTAACACCTTGAGGGAACAGTTAGCTGAATTTAGGATATGAGAAATTCTCCAGGACAAATGACTTAAATGAAGATTAAATGAAATTAAAAAGACTTATCCATGAGATGCAATGTGTGGTTCTTATTTTGTTTCTGGTTTACACAAACTAATGGCAGAAATTTCATTTTTGAGGTAATTGAGGAAATTTGAATATGGACTACTTATTAGATGATACTGAAAAATTATTGCTTATTTTGTAAAATGTGATAATGGTATTGTAGGGTTACTTTAAAGAAAAGTCTTTAACAAATAATGGTATTTTTTTTTTACTATTTGTGGGTGAAATGATATGGCATCTGGGATTTGCTTTAAAACATTCCAGCCAAAAAAAAAAAAAAAGAGAGCAAGTGAGAGAAGAAGTAAGATTGGCAAATTGTCAGTATTTGCCTGATGGGTACTCATTCTTCTTTTTCTCTCTCATGAATGTTTGAAAAGTTTCGGAACAAAAAACCTGAAAAAATTAATACATAAAAAGCGTACAGCATAAAGTGTTTTAACAGCCTACATAGAAAACTGGGTCAGTGGTATAATTCAGTATCTATATAATAAAAACAAAACACCTGCTAGGGAATAGAACAGCTCTTGCTGATATTAAGACCAAAAAGTTTTCTTTGTTAGTGGTTTTTGTTTGATGGTTTTGAGACAGTCTCATTCTGTTGGAGGTTGGAGTGCAGTGGCAGGATCATAGCTCACTATAGCCTTGAACACGTGGGCTCAAGTGATCCTCCAGCCTCAACCTCACAACTAGCTATGACTGTAGGTATGCAACATGTGGTTAACAACTTGACCTCTGGAAGGTCTGGAGACTAAAGTCAGCCATGCAGGTAGCCCCAGTAAAAGCCCTAAATACTAAGCCTTAGGTGAGCTTCCCAGTTGCCAGTACTTCCTGCATGTTGTCACATGTTGTTGCTGGGAGAAATAAGCCCTGCCTGCATGACTGCACTGGGAGAGGAGAACTAGAAGCTTGTGCTTGCTGTCTCCTATGCCCTTCTTCCCTTTGCTGATTTTAATCTGTTACCATTTTGGTGTACTTAACAGTAAGCAAGAGTATAATGTTTCTTTTGAGTTTTATGAGTCCATCTAGTGAATTCCAAGGGTGGCTTTGGGAATCCCCCAGATGTAGAGCTTCATGCATACTGTTCATTTATTGTTGAGTAGCACTCCAGTTTGCCTGTTCCCCAGTTGACGGACATTTTTGGTTGTTTGCAGTGTTTGGCAATTATGAATAAACTGGCTATATACATTTGGGTATAGAGGTAGGTTTTTATATGAACATAGGTTTTCATTTCACTTGGGCAAATATTTAAAAGTGGGATTACTGGGTCATATGAAAAGTATATGTTTAACTTTATTAGAAATGGCCAAACTCTTTTGCAAAGTGGCAGACACTTCCAGTCAGTACTGTATGAGAGTTCTGATTGTTCCTCATCTTCCTTTACACTTGGTATCTCACTGTGGTTTTAATTTGCATTTTCCTGATAATTAGAGTATCTTTTCTTGTGCTTGTCACTTGCATATCTTACTTGGTGATGTGTTTGTTGAAATATTTTGCCCAATTTAAAAAAAATTTTTTTTCTTTAATTATTGAGTTTTGAAATCTCAGGCCAGGCGCAGTGGCTCATACCTGTTATCCCAGCACTTTGGAAGGCCGAAGTAGGTGGATTACCTGAGCTCAGGAGTTTGAGACCAGACTAACCAACATGGTGAAACCCTGTTTCTACTAAAAATACAAAAAATTAGCTGGGCATGGTAGCAAGCGCCTGTAAATCAAGCTGCTGAGGAGGCTGAGGCAGGAGAATTGCTTGAACCCAGGAGGTGGAGGTTACAGTGAGCTGAGATCGCGCCGTTGCATTCCAGCTTGGGCAACAAGAGCAAGACTCTGTCTAAAAAAAAAAAAAAAAAAAAACTTTGAATATTCTAGGTATCAATCCTTTATCAGATATGCGTTTTGCAAATATTTTACCTCACTCTGTGACCTTTGGAGAGTAGAAGTTTTTAATTTCAATTATGTTTAATTTTTAGTTTTATGAATCATGCTTTTTTGGTGTTGTAGGTGAGAAATTTTTGCCTATCCCAGTATCATAAAATTTTTCCTCATTTTCTTCTGAAAGTTTTTTAACTTTATATTTTACATTGAAAGCAATGTTCCATTTTGAGTTAATTTCAGTATATGTTGTGAAGTATGGGTCGAGGTTCATTTTTTTTTTTTGACATATGGATGACAAATTGTTCCAGCACCATTTGTTGAAGAGACCATCCTTTCTCTGTTGAAATGCATTTGTACCTTTATTGAAAAATCAATTGACCATATAAGTATGGGTCTATTTCTGGACTCTCTTATTTTGTTCTGTTCATCTGTGTATCTATCTTTTTGCTAACATTATGCTGAACTGATTACTCAAGCTATATAATAAGTCTTAAGATAGTATGAGTCTTCCAATTTTTTCTTTCCGAAATTGTTTTGGCTGTTTTAGTTCCTTCATCTTACCTTATTTGGGTTTAGAATCAGCTTGTTGGTGTCAACAAAAAAAATTAATATTGTAATATTGTCATTTTTATTGGTATTGCTTTAAATTTGTATATCAATTTGGAGAGAATTAAAATCTTATTAACATTGAGTCTTATGATGCATGGACATGGTATATCTCTCCATTTATTTAGATCTTCAGTCTGTGTCTTTTTGAGAGAGCTCTACAGTTTGTGTCTCAGCAGTTTGTCTGTTTCATGTAAACTGATGAATTTTTTTGTGTAAAGTTTTTTATACTTTCTCTTTTACCCTTCTAATATTTGTAGAATCTGTAGTGATGTCACCTTGCTCATTCCTTTTATTGGTAGTTTACGTATTTTCCCCTCCTCATGCAGAGATTTCTTTCTGCTGCTTTGATCTGCTGGCCTCAAGTGATCCTCTTGCCTCAGCATCCCAAAGTGCTGTGATTACAGATGTGAGCCACCGTGCCTGGGCTTTTAAAAAATGTTTTTAATTTAATTTTAAAATTTTGTTTGTCTACTTATTTTAGAAACATAGTTTTGCTCTGTCACCCAGGCTGGAGTGCAGTGGCATGATCGTGACTCACTGCAGCCTAGATCTTTTGGAAACAAGGAATCCTCTTGATTCAGCCTCCCAAGTAGTAGGGGCTGCATATGCACACCACCATGACTGGGTAATTTTAAAACATTTTTTGTGGAGACAGGGTCTCACTATGTTGCCCAGGCTGATCATGAACTCTTGCCTTTAGTCAATTCTCTTGTCTTCCAAAACATTGGGATTACAGATGTGAGCTACTCTGTCCAGTCTATAATTTTTTATTGAATGCCAGCTATTATTTGTGGTAAATCGTATTTATGCTGAGAATTTGTCATGACTCTTGTTCTGCTAAGATGTTAGCATGGAGGGTTGAATTAGTCTTGCATGGAGGGTTGAATTAGTCTTGCCTGGAGTTGGTGAGAATTTGTTTTATATTGCTCTGATTACCTTCAGCGTATTATCAACTTCTAATTAATTAATTAATTAATTAATTTTTAGACAAAGTCTCATTCTGTCACCCAGGCTGGAGTGAAGCGGCATGATCTTGGCTCACTGCAACCTCTGCCTCCCAGGCTCAAGTGATTCTCCTGCCTCAGTCTCCTGAGTAGCTGGGATTACAGGCACCTGCCAACATGCCCAGCTAATTTTTTATATTTTTTGTAGAGATGGGGTTTCACCATGTTGGCCAGGCTGGTCTCAAACTCCTGACCTTAAGTGATCCATTGTCTCAGGCTCCCAGAGTGCTGGAATTATAGGCATGAGCCACTGCTACCAGCCCATTATCAACTTTAAATTTTTCTATTATCACCTAGTACTTAAGATGGGGGTTGATTTGCTGGAAAGTTTTGACCAATGTTTTTACTCCACATTTACCTGTTAGCCTTACCTATGCACCTGAACTTCAGAGCGAGTCTCTCTCTCTGTTATTTTCCTACTTCTCTAATAGTGGAATGTTCTTATTTACATATTACTTGGAGCTGGTTTGTGTTGTTGTGATGGGCATGGGGCCTTGGATACTGGTTAGCTTTGTGATGGTAGGAGTTGAGTTTTCTCTTTTGTCCTAGACCAGTATTAGTCTTAGGCAGGCTCTTTTTCCTCTATTCTTGATAATCCTGCTACTCCGAGAGTAGACCTCTATTGTTTTGGTCTCAGAATACTTTCCTGTCTGTCCCTCAGAAGTACATACAGTATCATGTAATTTTGCAAGAATTTATTAGGAAGTGTTTTCATATCCTATATTAAAAGGAATATCTTTGGGAGCCATTTTGACAAGTACCTGAACTTTTTAAGGTAAAGTTAATTATTTTCATGGAATTAGGTCTTCCTTACTAAGTAAAACATAGTTTTCACTGGTGATAATGTAGACCAAATTGAAAGCTATTTCTGTTCCCTCTAGGAAGTATGTTTTCAGACAGATTTTTTTTAAAAGCATAAAACAAATTTGTAAAATGGAGAGTATCCTTAGCTGTTCAGGGTTCGTAAATGTACTCCTAATGGAACTGAACATATGCGGGAGAAATAATAACTCTATATATGTTGCAGGTAATAATGATGTAATTTTTAATTATAACCGTAAAGGATAAATAATTATGTTTAGAATCATGAGCATCTGCAAATTTTCATGATTTATCTTTATATTTTATACTGGTTTAACCATCACTGTATGATGAAGATATAGGGGATTTCCAGCACCTTCATACCACTTCATAGTCAATAATACCCAGCCCTATGGGTAAGCACTATTACAACTTCTATCAGCATTCATTAGATTTGCTGTAGTTTGTTCATTTAACAATTTGTCACATTTTCCGTATTACATTTCTCATTCTTTTTAATCATTTGAGAGTAGGTTGACTGGACTACATCATTTGGGACTTTTGACCCCATTACCTTCAGTCTTCTCTTTGATTTTATTTTGCTCCCTTTAATGAATTGTTTTGGGCTGAGCATGGTGGCACATGCCTGTAATCCCAGCACTTTGGGAGGCTAAGTCTAGAGGATTGCCTAAAGCCAGAATTCGAGACAAGCCTAGCAAAATAGTGAGACCCCCATCTCTACAAAAAAATAAAAAATATGAGCTAGTCGTGGTAGTACATGCCTGTGGTCCCAGCTACTTGGGAGGCTGAGGCGGGAGGATCGCTTGAGCCTGGGAGGTTAAGGCTGCAGTAAGTCATGATTTCACCACTGTATTCCAGCATGAGTAACAAGAGTGACACCCTGTCTCAAAAAAAAAAAAAGGTTGTTTTTATTTCTATTTCATCTTCATCCTTTGATAAAATTTCTTCAGGGTTCAAGGATATGTCTCTCATCCTAAAACACTCTTCTTCACAGCTGCCTGCTTTATAAGCACTCTTCCACTCCCACTCATTTTTGTGATTGAGGAGAGACTCTCAGCCATTAGCTGACCAAAGCATATGACATACTTCTTCCATGTTTTGTTATCCTTAGTCTGTTCACTGAGGGTGATTTCCAAGGAGTGGAATTACTGAGTCAAATGGTATGATTTGTTTAAGGCTGTTCTTAGTAAAGATGGTCAGATTGCATCCCAGAAGTTTTCTTTCTTTCTTCTTTTTTTTTTTTTTAGTATACCAAGTGTACATTTCAATTTACTGTATGCAATCTAACAAAAATTTGGTCATGATTTTTACCAGATATACATAAATGATTTAAGTAGTGAAAGAAAATTCAGATTCAAGAGAATAAGTTCATATCTTGAGGAAAAGTAAAAGGACATTAAGAATGTAAAGCCAACTCCAGTTTCTATGCAATAAATGAGCTATAATTCCCAGAAGTTTTTTTTACCTGGCTGGGTGCAGTGGCTCATGCCTATAATCCCAACACTTTGGGAGGCTGAGGTGAGAGGATCACTTTAGGTCAGGAGTAGGAGACCAGCCTGGCCAACATGGTGAAACCTCATCTTTACTGAAAAAATACAAAAATTAGCCAGTATGGTGGTACATGCCTGTGATCGCAGCTACTTGGGAGGCTGAGGCAGGAGAATCACTTGAATTTGCGAGGCAGAGGTTGCAGTGAGCCAAGATTGCACCACTGCACTCCAGCCTGGACGACAGAGTGAGATTGTGTCTCAAAAAAAAAAAAAAAGGTTTTTTTTTTTAACCACATGTGTATTACTTCTACAACAGAGTATTTATTTTACTATATTCTTGCCCTACTTAATGTTTTTTCTTTTTCATCTTTATTCGTTTTATAGGAAGTATTATATCTCTATTTTGCATTTCTTTTATAATTAATGGATACATTAACATAAGATTTAAAAATTTTTATTATAAAAATTTGAATTAGGCTGGGTGCGGTGGCTCACACCTGTAATCCCAGCCCTTTGGGAGGCCAAGGCGGGTGTATCACAATCTCAAGAGATCAAGACCATCCTGGCCAACATGGTGAAACCCCATCTCTACTAAAAATACAAAAATTAGCTGGGTGTGGTGGTGTGTGCCTGTAGTCCCAGCTATTGAGGAAGCTGAGGCAGGAAAATCACTTGAACCTGGGACATGGTGGTTGCAGTGAGCTGAGATCGTGCCACTGCACTCCAGCCTGGTGACAGAGCAAGACTCTGTCTCAAAAAAAAAAAAAAAGAATTATAAAATTCTTAAAATTCCAAATAATACCTACATGGAGTATTTTTAAAGCATGCCTTCATGCTGCAACATAAATATATTAGCATATTTGGCTATATATGAAATTTTAAAACTTGTGACTATAAAAAGAAATTGCAGGGCTGGGCATGGTGGCTCATCCCTGCAATCCCAGCACTTTGGGAGGCTGAGGTGGGCAGATGACTTGAGGTCAGGAGTTCGAAACCAGCCTGGCCAACATGATGAAACCCTGTCTCTACTAAAAATACACAAATTAGCCGGGCGTGGTGGCACATACCTTTAATCCAAGCTACTCGGGAGGCAGAGGTTGCAGTGAGCTGAGATAGCACCATTGCACTCCAACCTGGGCAACGCAGCGAGATTGTGTCTCAAAAATAAATAAATAAAACAGCAAGAAATTGCAAGTGGGGGAAAGAAGCATCCATGCAAGTTTAGATATAAAAGCAAATGAAGCAATTGCTTTTAAGATAATTTTTTGTAGCTAGAATAGTTGACATTATTATATATTAATATATAATAGTTGAGATAGGATTTTTATCTATTATAGATGAATATAAAGGTATATAAGGTTAAAAAGTGTCAGTTCAGAAGTTTGTTTGTAATAGAGCATCACAAAAATTCTTCCTTTTCAAATTACTTTTAGTAGACTATTTGTTTTTGGTTTTTTTTTTTTTTTTGAAACCGAGTCTCCTTCTGTCACCTAGGTTGCAGTGCAGTACAGTGGCACAATCTCAGTTCACTGAAGCCTCTGCTTCACTACAGCCGTGTGTACCATGCCCAGCTAATTTTTGTATTTTTAGTAGAGAAGGCATTTTACCATGATGATCAGGCTAATCTTGAACTCCTGATCTCAGATGATCTGCCCCTGTTAGCCTCCCAGTGTGCTGGGATTACAGGCTAGAGCTGCTGTGCCTGACCTATTCGTTTTAATATAATGGTTTTATGAGCAAACGTGAAGAGCAGAGGAAAGAAGCAGTTTACAGTGATGTTTAAAAACTGTTATTTAATTGGGAAGTACTTTGGTTTGTATTGTTAGTATGTGTTAATATTAGTAATTAATTAGTAGTATGTAGTAATACGAGTATTAATCATTGATGTGTATATCTTCTGTGAGACGTTTGAGAAATAACAAATAGTGAAGTCTTTCTGACTAACAATATTTGTTTTGCTAAGCAAGATTACTTTTGTCACACCCCCCATTTCGGGGGTTTGAACCTACCTGTGACAGGAAAGTATACTTTGCTTGCTGAATTATGTGTATTCTTGATCATAAAGTTCCTTCATTATATGATACCTAGCTTCATTGGTGGAGAAGAACATAGACGGAGTATATGTTTAGCATGCTGAGATTCTGAATTGGTATAGTTTTTAGTTTAGATTTTACATTGGCTTTCCTTTATTTATAGTTTTAATACAAGTTTAGAACCTCTTTTACTTAATGAACTTTCACGGATATAAACAGAAGACTGACTTTACTCTGCTTCTATTAACTTGTAGCAATAGGGAAAGCTTGTAAGATTAATCGGAACAGGACCCTTTTGGAACTTAACCTGTTTGCAAAGTGCAAACTTGCATATTTTAATGGTAGTTAATAGTTGGAGCATTTATGAGAGAGACGATGAACAGAGAAAAAGTGCTATGAGACATCCCAGGAAGACTCTTAACTGTGTGCTCAGTGGCAACTTTCCATTTCTTTATTTCTTGTAGTTCCTCACTCAGCAGATTAGGAATTTTCTAATGCTTTGTGTATTCTTTGTAAAATTTTAATTTTTAATCATTCAGAATCAACCTTGTCTCACTTTTAATAGAGAAGAGAAATGTTGAAGTGGTAGGTTCCTGTGCAGCCAGAATTTAAACTGGAAACTGGATAATAGATGTATATAATGTACAATTAGAAGGCCCAGTAGAGATTGCTTCACTTCTTCCTTCATTTCTTCTTTTCTGTCTTCCTTTCTTTTTGCTCTTTCCCTCCTTCCATGGCATCAAGAAGATAGAAAGTTATGGTTGTATATTGGCTCCATCAAGGATGTTATTTGAGACTGTTGTATTTAGAAGACTAAGAATAGACTAGTGTTTTGAATATATACTCATAGGATCATTTTTGGGTTTGTATTAAATTGGTAGTTTTGTAACGAAATGAATGTTTTTCTTGTGAATTGTAACTTCCTCTGTATCTGTTCTTTAGAAATTTTCCCAGGGAAAAGTTTGCTTTTCTGGTGAAGCATGTTTTCGAAGGCTTAACATTGTACCTCCATGATGAAATGAGATAATGTATGTAAGACATTATTTTGAAGGTCATGAATAACACTGTAGCAAGAACAGGAACTCTTATTTATGTCTGAGATTCTAAGTTCCACTTAGTTGGGTTAGATTTAGAAAAAGGTACATTTTGCTATATTCATTTATTAATTCATGCTCTAACATGTATTATCTCAGCAAGGGCTAGTAGCTGCTGGGAGTATAGTTATGAACAAGACAAAGATGCCTTATGGAGCTTATATATCCTATAAAGGGAAAAAATATAAATGATCAATTATACAATAAATGGTGTAAGTACAGTTGTGGTAGTACTAAGACAAGGCATGTTTTAAACATCTGTTATTGGGGAATCCTACTTAGTCTGAGAATCGGGGATGGTTTCCTTGAAGAAGTGATATTTTGATTTTTGAGTTAATTTATCATTATCATAAATGTGATTGAGGAATTCATTTTAAATAAACGCTTAGGCTATACAACCCTAAATACAGATTAAGGCTGAATAACAAAAAATAAACCATGGTAACATAAATTTATATTCTATTTATTCTTGGTCTTCTGTGTGCATAATTCAGTGGAAACTCTCGGTGTCCTTAATTTTAACAGTGGCTTGCATGATTCTTAGCTATATCTGTATATATAATCTAAGACTTCAGAAACTCAGTCCATTATTTACATTTGACAATTAATAAAAGCCTTCAAGTTATAATAGATTTGAAAAATATTTGTTAAAATGCATTAAATTTCGATGCAATTCTATTGATAGTTCCTTAAGTAAACCAAAGGATTTCTATTGTCTCTGTTTCCAGATAGACTGTGAGCTTCTCAGGGATAAAGGTCGTATCTCCAGAACCTTGCAGGATGTGACCCACATAGTACTAAATAAATACAGAACACATCAATATGAGTAAAATGTAAATAAGGATGAAACAACTTGATAACTGATCTTCAGGTTTCTTTTAAGTGACTTTTTAGTATAACAGTTAATAGCATGGAACCTTTGTTATCACAAGAGCTGGTTTTGAAAACCAGTTTCTTAGTATGTATTCTTAGGCAGGTTACTAAAGTTACTAAACTTCTCTAAACCTCATTTTCCTCATCCTCAAAGTGAGATTACGTGTGTACTTAGGGTACCGTCTGACACGTAGTAAGTGTTCTATAAACGGTGGCTAATATTATTACAAAAGACATGTTAAACTTTTTATCTGAGTTATATCTGTGATATTTAAAGTAGACATGTATGGTGGCATAAAATATTAATATGTATGAGAGCAGATAATTGACCCTTTCCACAATTATGCCAAGTCAAAAAGTAAAAAACCTGTAACTACTAGGCTTTTGCTTATTCAATCTAAACTTCATGAACTATTAATCACTGATAATTAAGTAGATAATTATGGTTCTTATCATTGCAGTGAATACATTTTCTTCCTTTATAAGTCAGTTTTTGTTTAAACAAACGAAATAGTGTGTCATTTTTTAATTTTAAAAATGTTTTGTAGAGACAGGGTTTCATCATGTTGCCCAGCCTATACTAGAAGTCCTGGGCTCAAGAGATCCTGCAGTTTCAGCCTCAAGAGAAGCTGGGACAACAGGAATATGTCACCACCCAGCCCAAACTGTTTTTATGAAAAAATCTTTGTGAATTTCTAAAAAGGAAAAAAATCAAATGATCTCCCAGTCTTTGGTGTAGATTAAGATATTTGATGTATGAGGTTTGCCTGAATTGATGTATGTATAGGCATATTTAATGCACATACTTACATGTGAGGATGGAAAGACTAGAAAATCTGATTTATATTCCTAATTTTCAGCTTCTGTAAGTAAACTTAGTTATTTTATGTACTTCACTGTCATTCTTTTTGCCTGTATAATGAAAACACCATCATTCTTCTGTTTCTGAGTATCTTTATGGAAGTAAAGAAGGTAGGAAAACATTATCTTAAGAAACAAATATTCTAAAGTTTCAAAAACGACTTGAAAAAAATTTTAAATTCCTTATTATTTACAAAGTTATGATTTCCTGGCAGAAATAAAATAATACAAATAGTCCTTGATACAAACAAAGCAAAAAACGCCAGCAAATAAACAAAAAATCTTTAAGGACTTTTTATTCTACATTTTAAAAAACTGTTCTTTATGTTTTTCCAACAACAAAATATCCACAAATTTGTGTAAACTCTAGGCATTGGCTGTAGTCAGGGTATTAGTAGAACAAAATTTGGACTATTGTTCTAAGAATATTAACATATTTGATTAAAAATATGGGGATATATGCCCTCCTGAAAAACTTTGTTTCTATACATGAAATGTTTTGATTGATTTGTTGGATTACGTGCTTTTCAGATGACCAAAAAGATTGGAATTCGACATGTAGTGGGAGTTCCTAGGGGCCCATTTAGAGCTGTTTGCCTACAAAATTGAAAACAGCTGGCAGTTTTATGTAAGGCAGCCAGCAACCTATACTCTTAAGAATGCAATTTGGTGAGTGAGATTTATGTAATAACTGTTGAATTTGCATGTTTTTCTCAAATGACTTCATTTGCATTTTTCAATTGCCCCTAGGATGTCACTGAAAATTAGGATTCAGGCATTTTTGCATTTTTACAATTTCATCATGCCCATGATCATAAAGCAGATCATTAATGACTTGGTATCTGGGTGTTGATCTCCCTGCTATTTTATCCTTACATATGTTGGGTTATTGTCACCAAGTCACTTTACTGGCTCCTTAATCTACACTGACTTAGACATCTTCGCCTGTAATTCTTAAGATAATTTGCTAAGTATTATACAGTGTAAACTGAAAAAGTGGACTTGGAAATAAAATTGCCCAAGGAAAATTAAGTTTTTCTCTCAACTTGCCAATATGCATTTTTGGATATGTTTTGCCTTTTTTATTTATTACAGTTCTATGATTGGTCTTTAGATTAGCAAAATTTGACCATGATTATTATAATTCATCTTCCTTATAATTTTGGTTTCTAACCTATTAGTGTTGGTCATGTTTCTTCACTTCAAACTGCCCAGCTTGAGTGTTCTAGAGAAAACAGATAAAAGCCTTATGTTTATTTTAAACATTCGGATTACTAGCGTAAATTCTGTTAACTTTTTTAGTAGAGGTTCAGGAAAATCTCTTAAAAAACTGAAATTTAGAATATTTTATTGGACTAGAAGAATTTTGAAGTTGACTGTAATCACTAATGCCACTGAAAAACCACAACTGAGATTTTTAAAACTACGTATAAAAAAAGCAGTATAAAGTGTGCCTGAAATCGAACTGCTCACTGACATTCGTAGGGAGGTTTGATTTGTAACAAAGAAGTTGTTTAAGGAAGAGTGACTGTTTAGTTAAAGATCTTGTGTATGTGCGGGTTAGGGAGTCCTCTTGTAATTGGATGAGAAATAAATATAATTTATTTTCTTGAACTGTGATTGGCTAAAATCCTTTTCTTTCCATGGTATTTTCTAATAACTGAATCTGGGGATTTTCTCTGCTTTTATTATCTTACCAGTGTGTCTGAGCTATGTACTAGTACTAAAAGTACCAAGATTGGCGCAGACACGGTTTGTGAAATTTCAGGACGTTGACAAGGGCCTGCCTCGGAGCATTTGCTGTTCTTATAATAAAGCAGTGACGAATTTAAATCTGAATAGCTTAAACATGTAATTAGTATCGCTGCAGATGAGAAGAATGAAAGGATGACATTTCCCCTTCATTTTCCCTTGAAGTCAGGAACGGTTGGTTCTGCTGTGACTTTGGGACTTAGATTTCAGTAGAAGTGTTCTGCTCTGCTGCTGGTACTGCTAATTCAGGGTAACTGAAGCGGTGAGCGCCCTGTGCTCTGAACAGCATCCAGCGGGCGGTGAGGCGTCAACCTTGGAGTTTATTTTGTGACCCAAGTGGAACCACTACACTTCACTTTCCCCTCACCTCCACCTCTGAGGGAGCAATGCATAGAAAGGTAGACCCCCAAAAGCTTTGAATAGCTGTCGCTGACTTCCACGCAGCCGTCTTCATTCCTTGATCCCTGAGCTGCCGCCGCCGCCGCAGCGGCCGCCGGGCCGGGCACTACTTTCAGTCTCCGGTGGATCCGCCGACCCTCCCGCGGCTCCTGCCCCGCCCGCGCCGGCGGAAGGAGACGCGCGGCGCGCCGCCGCTGTCGGAGGAAGGAGTCGGAGTAGTACTGGCCGCAGCACGGTGGCGGCGGCGGCGGCTCGGCTGCCTCGGGGCCTTAGACGGCCGCTTAGGGATTTCTGTCAGTTTTTTTGTGTGGCGCTGTCGCCCAAGGCTGCGAACCTGGGAGTCCAGAGGAGTGTTTGGGGGAGGCACCGAGGTCGCTGTGTCCTGGGCAGAGCGACCGGTGCGCCCGGAGTGTGCGCTCGTTCGCGGAACCGCTGCCGTGCCCCGGTCCGCTCTCCTCAGCATGAGCGGCCGGTAGGAGCGAGGTCTCACCGGTTCCCTCGCACTGGAGGAGGCAGCGGCCGCTTCGGCAGCGACAGTTATGGCGGTGGAGACGCGGCCGGAGCTGGTGGGGAAGCGGTTCCTGTGTGTAGCGGTCGGCGACGAGGCGCGTCAGGAGCGCTGGGAGAGCAGACGCGGCTGGCGAAGCTGGAGAGCGGGGGTCATCCGAGCCGTGTCACACAGGGACAGCCGGAATCCGGACCTAGCGGTAAGAGAGCGAGCGTCGCCCGCCCCCCGACCCGTACCTTGAGGGCTTCTCTCTGGCACCTGGCTCAGCCCAGCCAACTGGCCGTCACGCCCCTCTGCTGAGCTCTCCGCGCGTTTTCCCGCAGCCCTTGCCCAGGTCCTGCCTCTGTATGAGTGGCTTCCCCTGCGGAGGCGGTGTGGGAGCTGGACTCCCTGGACAACCACGGAGGCCATTCTGGCCCCCATCCCGGAGGAGTCGACCGCGACTCCCCGCTGTGGCGCCTGGGCGGCCGCGGAGACCTCCCCGAAAGGCGGAGCTGCGAGCCGGGCGCCGCGCGGGCAGGTGTGGTAGGGGGTGGACCACTGGTGGTTATAGGTGCCTAGGTTCCCTGACATCTCTTTTCTTGGAAAAGTCTTCATAGTGCTGTAGCTCAAGACTTAAAAGTTAACCCTGTAAGGTTGCTGAAGGGGAGGGAGAAAAGGAAAGAGACATTCCCGTACAGCCCGGGGATTCCTATGTGTTCTAGAGGCAGAGGTCGTGGCTTTGGCTGTGCCGCTATTCATCCTTCCCTTAATAGATAACGACTTTCTAACCGGAAAGGATAAAAGTGAAAGTATTTGATATGGAGGGTAATCTCTCTGTCTGTTCCCAATGTGCTTTTTTTTTGTTAGAAACGTATAGTGCTTTGGAGTCAAGATGTTTCTGGCTTTTAGACGATTTTAAATAAGAAGAAAAATGTTGCCAATTAAAATGTTAAATGCCATGCAGAATATAGTATCTTTTTCTTTGCTTTCTTTTCCTTACATGTGATATTGCCAGTGTTTTATTTGAGTAGTGTAGATATGTGCATGATTTTGAGCTGGAATATGTTCTATTGTGTTCCAAGTGCATTCTCACTGAGGGACAGCTTGAACGTAAGGGGCGGAGTAGAGACAAAACGTAAACTAGATTTCCCAAGGTTGATTTATGAATGCATTATCTATGAAATTTAGTTATAGTGTCCTGACCCACTTACTTTTTCACTGAAAATTTCAAATTTAGGAATATTTTTTCCCTTTGTATGCATGCAAACTTACAATTCCAAATTCACTGTAATGTCTGTACAGGTACCTACCCCATGTTTTTTTTACCTACCTATTTTAATAGTTTCCGAGGGTTTTTTTGTATGGGTTTTCATCACTGTAGTCAATGATATGGTTAATGTGGTATGTATTAATGTTGATTCGATATTGCAGAATAGGTGTGTTTTGCTAATAGGTGTTTCTAACAGGAAATAAGCAGAAAAAAGGTAGTTTTGAAGGTTTTGGCTGGTTATTTTTGTACAAAAATGTATAATCTTCCTTAAAAGTATTGCTGATGTTAATGGTTCTAGAAATTATGGCAGTTCAATTCAGTAACTACTTATATTTTGTTTGTGTAAAAGGCTGAGATGAAAGGATTGCTAGAGCCCAGGACTTGGAGTTTAGCCTGAGCAACATAGGTGAGACCCCTATCTCTAAAAAAAGAAAAGAAAAAAAAATATATATCTATATATAAATGACTTAATTGCTTTCTTAGTTGGGAATTTAAATGATGTAAAGAGCGAGTTTACGCGTTAGTAACTGGTAAGGTATTAAGCTGGGTATTAAAGAATACATTATCTGTGGATGGTAGGGATTGACTGGAAAGAATAGGAAAGAGTTTCTTCAGGTGATGGAAATGTTTCCTATCATGATTGTTGGTTACACAGGTATATGTATTTGTCAAAACTTAGTGAATTGACGCTATCTTTGCGTTTCACTCTACATAAATTTTATCAAAAAAAGAAAAATGTGTGTTGAACTGTAACTGTGTGTGAACCCTTGATAAATTTTCCTTTATCTAAGTCTTTACCTGAACATTTGAATATTACTAATTTAGTTTTTTTAGCTTAGAATCTAGTATTTTAGATTTATTTCCAAACTTTCTTACATTCACATTTCTTATATGAAACTTGGAACAGTTTGGCATTAACATAACTTTTGTTACTGCAGAGTAGATTTTAAGTTATATGAAATTAGGCTGGACGCAGTGGGTCGTGCCTGTAATCCCAACACTTTGGGAGACTGAGGTGAGAAGATACTTGAGTGCAGGAGTTTGAGACCAGCCTGGGCAACATGGTGAAACCCTGTCTCTACAAAAAATACAGAAATTAGCTGGGTATAGTGGTGCATGCCTGTGGTCCCAGGTATTGGGGAAGCTGAGGTGGGAGGATCACCTAAATGCAGTGAGATTGAGACTGCAGTGAGCCAAGATTATGCCACTGCATTCCAGCCTGGGCAACAGAGTTAAACCCTGTCTCTAAATTTAAAAAAATATGTGTGCGTGTGTGTGTGTATAATGAAATTACATGGAAAATGTTGAATAGGCTAGTTTGTGATTTTTTTTTTTTTGAAGCTACAAATACGTATAATTAAAAACCTGTAAGTATATTAGAAGTCCTGGCTGTATACACCTGTGGCACATGATTTGGAAGGATAACAATAAGAACTTGAAAGTAGCTGAGGGAACACCGTGTCTCAAAGATAGTTATTATTTTGGGTCTTGCCAAATGAGGAATTGCCATGTGCATTAAATTTCTATCATTGTTTTAACTAATTAACATAACCTTGGTGGTTTAAATGATATATGCTTATTATTTTGCAGTTCTAGAGATCACAGAGAAGACATGGATCTTGCTGGGCTAAAATCAAGGTTGTGGCAACACTGTTTATTCTAGGAGAGGTCCATTTTCTTTCCTTTTCTAGTTTTTAGAAGCTATCCACATTCCTTGACTCATGGCCCCCTTTCTCCCTCTTAAAAGCCAACCAAGTTGTATCTCACCATTTTTCCCTAGAATCTCCTTCTGACTTTCCTGCTTCCCTCTTACACTTCTAAGTGCCCTGGTAATTACAATGGGCCAGTTGACATAATCCAGGATAATCTTGCTGTCTGTTAACAACCATAATTCCATATAAACCTTAATTCTCCTTGTAATGTAACAGTTACAGGTTCCTGGGATTAGGACATGGATATCTTTGGAGTTAAATTATTTTTACCACACCATGTTAGCAAACATACTTCTTGTATAATATGAACATATATAATTTGATACAAATAAAATAAGATTAGAATTTTATTTTTTCAGCCAGGGGTTATAGTGATATTAATGTGCTTAACTTTTAGGGTTCTGTTCTAAATCCTTCAGAGATGTTATATATTGCCTAGGACTGGTACTATATTACCATAATCAACTACCATAATATATGCTATAGGCCAGGCGCGGTGGCTCACATTTGTAATCTCAGCACTTTGGGAGGCCAAGGCAGGCAGATTACTTAAGCTCAGCAGTTCAAGACCAGCCTGGGAAACATGGTGAAATCCCATCTCTACTAAAAATACAAAAAAGTAGCTGGGCATGGTGGCATGTACCTGTGGTCCTAGATCCTTTGGGTATTGAGGTGGGAGGATAGCTTGAACCTGAGAGGTCAAGGGTGCATTGAGCCATGATCATGCCATTGCCCTCTAGCCTGGGCAACAGAGTGAGAGGGTGAGACTCTGTCTCAAAAAAAAAAAAGGAAAAAATATGCTATATTTAACTTTATAAAAATCCAATAAATTTTTAATACCAAAATATGTTTAGTTGGAAGAGTTTGGATAAGGAATTTTTATTTGAATATGAATACGATGTTTAGTGGCGTAGATTTAATGGCAACAAATATTGCTGATATTATTTGTTTGGAGATTTGATAGTGATCATATGTCTGCCTAATTTCAGATAGTTTTTCCAGTGTGGTTTTTAGCAGGCTTTTTTTTTTTTTTTTTTTTAAAGACAAGGTCTCACTCTGTTGTCCAGGCTGGAGTACAGTGACATGGTTATGGCTCATAGCAGCCTTGACCTCCTGGGCTCAAGAGATCCTCCCACCCTAGCCCCACAAGTAGTGGGACTACAAGTGTGAGCCACCATGCCTAGCTAATTTATTTTACTTTTTGTAGAGATAGAGTCTCACTGTGTTGAGACTGCCCAGGCTGGTCTCAAACATCTGGGCTCAAGCAGTCCTCTGGTGTTGGACTCCCGGTGTTGGGATTAGAGGTACGAACTATGGCATCTGGCTTCAGGCTTTTGTTCGATAAAAAATTCTTAATCTGACAAAGAAATTTTTAAGGATTACATACTTTTAGTTTTACAAGTGGTGTTTACTAAATTTTTTTTTTGAGATGGAATTTTGCTCTTTTTGCCCAGGCTGGAGTGCAATGACACAATCTAGGCTCACCCCAACCTCCGCCACCCAGGTTGAAGCAATTCTCCTGCCTCAGCCTCTTGAGTAGCTGAGATTACAGGCATTCATCACTGCGTCCAGCTAATTTTGTATTTTTAGTAGAGACGGGATTTCTCCATGTTGTTCAGGCTGGTCTTGAACTCCCAACCTCAGATGATCTGCCCACTTGGCCTCCCAAAGTGCTGGGATTACAGGCATGAGCCACCATGCCCAGCCTACGAAATTGTTAATGTGGAAACATTGTCTGAAATTATCGAATTGGACAAAATCCTTTTGTTTAGAATTTATATTTTATTTAATATTCTAGCTAGTTTATAAAATTATTTATTCTCTTAAACCTGTTGATGAAAATGTTGATTTATCTTTATCTTACATTGTATAACTGTTGATTTAATTACAGAATACATAGCTAAGTAGAAAAACAGCAGCTCACAATCTACTGTTTGCCAGACACAGTGCTAACCTATGAAAAACTCAAGAGAGTTTTGAAATCACACTATCACTAAGTGTCAGGGCAGGAATTTGAATGCAGATTTCTGATTTCAAATCTATTATCTCTGTACTGTGCCAGATTGCTTCTCCCAATGGTTTGTGATTCACAGACTCTCAAAGTAAAAACCGGAAATTCCCTTTAATTGTAATGTTATATATTCTTTTGGAGCCCTTTCTCTTTCTTCATTTCTATAGCCCTGTGGTTGAAGTCTTCTTGGGCTTTCATTTCTCCTTCCTTCCTGTCTGCGGTTCCTGTCATCTTCTTGATTTGCTATTTCAAATTCAGTCCTTTGCCTACTGTTTGTTGTTGTTGTAATCTTGTTATTTCCTTTGGAGAATTTACTTGTACTATGCTGCATAATTACTCACAAGTCTACAATTAAAGATTGGCCTTTTTTCAGTTTGATCAGCCATCTCTACCGTTTGGAAGCTTTACATGAATGTCCCATATTTGGGTTTGATATAATGTGTTTAAGTGTAATCTATTATCTTCATGTGAAACCAGCTGCCATTTTGAGATTTAATTTGAAGTCTCATCTGGGCTTAAAAACACCTTCATCTTTAATGTTTTTTTCCATCTTGAATGTAGGCATTTACTCAGTTTTGTAGATTTCTTCCTTTAAATTGGAACCTGCCTTCCTGTCTCCATTCTTTGCCATTTGTACTACCACTAGCTCAAAACCTTCCTTGCTTGATGTATTTGGGTTGTATCTATTGATGACTTACTGTATTAAAAACTAAACAGAAGTTTTTAAAACTCAAGGGCATACAGCACACATTCTGGTTATCTGTTAGCACTGATACTACATATACTACTGGTAGTCTACTTGTACATTGAAGAAAGAATGAATGGAAAAGGCAAATAATGTCTTAATAGTATTTTGAGAAATTTTTATTTTTATCTTAACTAACCCCTTGAATGGATTTTGTTGCCCTGGAAATGTTGGTGAAGGTATCTGTTCATCTAATTCTCTTTAGTAGTAAATAGTTAAATGTTAAGTTGAATTTGGCTTCTTCATTATTTCAGATTTCTTCCATTATTTTCTTTGTGGCTATTTTGCTTATGAAAATTACGTGTTTTGAACGTAGAAGATTGCATGTAACATGCCAGAAAATGTTAACATGGCAGTAGAAATAGCATTCCTAGAAAGATTTTAGAATTTTTCAAAGCTGGAAGGGGTCTGTGTGACTAATTCATTTCTTGTGAAAGACTACACTTAGGAGCTGAAACATCTGATCCATCTGTTAAAGTTATGAGTTTAAGATTCAGAACTCTTTAGGCTCAGAGGAATATCAAAGAAGGAAGCAGTATGTTAATGTGTTGTTATTTAATATAAAATGGCTTTATGTATATTTAACATAAAAATTATTTCCTCCCTATATTGTGATTCCATAGATGGAATCTTAACATTGATGCAATACAGGACTAGGTAAAATATTTGTATAAGAATTTAAAGTTGATGAGTTTTGCTTTTGTTGTCCAGTTGGAATACAGTGGGGCGATCTTGGCTCATTGCAACCTCTGCCTCCCAGGTTCAAGCGATTCTGCTGCCTCAGCCTCTAGAGTAGCTGGGACTACAGGTGCACACCACCACACCTGGCTAATTTTTGTATTTTTAGTAGAGACGGTTTCAGCACGTTAGCCAGGCTGGTCTCGAACTTCTGACCACAGGAGATCCACCCTTCTTGACCTCCCAAAGTGTTGAGATTACAGGCATGAGCTACCATGCCTGGCTGATACAGCTGTTCTACAGTAACCATTAAAAGAATTAAAAATTAAAAACGTGTGTAATTTTCTGACTAGTATAAGAGAAAAAAATGGACATGTTAGAAATAAAAAGAATTGGAGGCCAGGTGTAGTGGTTCAAGCCTGTAATCCTAGCACTATGGGAGACTGAAGTGGGTGGATCACCTGAGATCAGGAGTTCAGGACCCAGCCTGGCCAAAATGGTGAACCCTGTCTCTACTGAAAATACAAAAATTAGCTGGGCATGTAGGCACATGCCTGTAGTCCCAGCTGTTTGGGAGGCTGCAGCAGGAAAATCACTTGAACCCAATAGGCGGAGGTTGCAGGGAGCTGAGATAGAGCCACTACACACATTCCAGCCTGGGCAACAGAGCGCGAGACTCTGCCTGAAAAAAAAATGTTTCTTTTTCACATACAAGTTTTTTCCTAGTCTCTTTCCCTTTTTAACTACTTACAGTACATTCTTCTCTATGACTTTGCTTGACAGACACAGAGGATCAGTAAAATTTTTCCTTTGATACCAGACATTGTTTCAGCTTAAGAAATTTTCTAATTTGAAATAATATTTTAAAACATTCGCGTTTTCTCTAATAATATAAAATGTCTTTGTCTTTTGATATATTTTAGGAATATTTGTGAACTTTCTATTATATTCCATTTATCTTTCTGTTTCTTGTATCACAAGATCAGTGTTTTAATGCAGTTTTATAGAATCTTAATAGGTAAGGCAAATCTGTTCATTACTCTTCATTTTCAATAACAGACATTCTTTAAAAATTTCTTATTTTGGTAAAATATACATAACAGAAAACTTAACATTTTAACCATTTTGGTTTTGTTTTGTTTTGTTTGAGACAGGGTCTGCTTTGTCACCCAGGCTGGAGTGCAGTGGCGCCATCTTGGCTCACTGCAACCTCTGCCTCCTAGGTTCAAGTGATTTTCATGTCTCAGACTCACAAGCAGCTGGGATTACACGCACCTGCCATCACACCCGGCTAATTTCTGAATTTTTACTAGAGACTGAGTTTTGCTATGTTGGCCAGGCTAGTCTCAAACTTTTGACTCCAAGTGATCTGCCCGCCTCGGCCTCCCAAAGTCCTGGGATTACAGGCATGAGCTACTGTGCCCAGCTCATTCTCTGTTGCCAGGCTGTAGTGCAGTGGTGTAATCTCTGCTCACTGCAACCTCTGACTCTCTGGTTGAAGCAATTCTCCTGCCTCAGCCTCCCAAGTAGCTAGGATTATAGGTTCGTGCCACCACATCCAGCTAATTTTTGTATTTTTAGTACAAAAGAGATGGGGTTTCACCATGCTGGCCTGGATGGTCTGGATCTCCTGACCTTGTGATCTGCCTGCCTCGGCCTCCCAAAGTCCTGGGATTACAGGCGAGAGCCACTGTGCCCGCCCATTTTAACCATTTTAAGTGTACAGTTTTAGTACATTGACATTATTTTGAAATTATTGGTACTGTCCAGTGTCAGAAGTTTATCATCGCAAACAGAAACTTGCCGTATAATGTCTCTGTGAATTTGCCTGTGTTTCGTAAAAGTGGAGTCATACAATATTTGTACTTTTGTGGCTGGTTTATTTTAACTTAGCATAATGTCTTCAAGGTTTACGTTGTAGCAAGTATCATAACTTTATTTCTTTTTAGGGCTGAGTAATACTTCCATTGCGTGTATATACCACATTTTGTTTATCCATTCTTCTGATGATGGATATTCTGGTTGCTTCTACCTTTTGGCTATTGTGAATAGTGCTCCTATGAACATCCGTGTATACATATCTATTTAAGTCTTTGCTTTTTACTTCCTTTGGGTATGTACCCAGAATTGGAATTGCTGGATCATGTGGTAATTTTATGTTTAGTTTTGTGAGGAACCACTGTACAGTTTTCCACAGTGGATGCACCGTTATATGTTCTCAACAGTAATGAACATGGATTCCAGTTTCTCTCCACACTAGTCAACACTTACTATTTCCCAGGAGTTGTTTGTTTGAAAATAGCCATCCTAATGGGTATGAAATGGTATTCCATTATGGTAATTTTCCCAGTGGTAAGTGATTTTGAGCATCTTTTCATCTGTGTATTGACAATTTATATGTCTGCTTTGGAGAAATGTCTACATTTCTCTAATTTTGATTCAGTGTTTTGTTTTGCTTTGTTATAGTTCTTTACATATTCTGGATATTAGTATCTTATTAGATGAACGATTAGAGATACATTCTCTAGTCTGTGGGTTGTCTTTTCACATTCTTGATAATGTCTTTTGATGCACAGAAAAATTTTAAATTTTGATGTAGTTCATGTATCCATCTCTTATTTTCTTTTGTTGTTGGTGCTTTTGGTGTCATTTCCCAGAAGTTTCTGCCAAATCTAATGTCATTGAAGCTTTCCTGTCTACATTTGCTTCTAAGTCTTTTATAGTTTCAGCTCTTGGTTTACTTCTTTGATCCAGTTTTAATTGACTTTTGCATACAGTATAAGATAAGGGTCCAGCTTTATTTTCTTCAATCTGTTATTTTCTCTGCACCATTTATTGAAAAGACTGTTCTTTCTCCATTGAATAGTTTTGGCACCTTTTCCAAAAATTATTTGGCCATATATGCAGGGGGTTATCTCTGGTTTCTCTATTCTATTCATCTATACAGTTGTTTCTCAGTATCTGTGGGGGATTGATTAGAATCCCCAAATCCATGGATGGTCAAGTGCCTTATCAACCTTAAGGTGGCATAGTATTTGCATGTAACCTACATATATCTTTCTGTATACTTTGAGTAATCCCTAGAATACTTAAAATACCTAATACAATGTAAATGTTATATAGTATTTATAATACCTAATACAGTGTAAACACACTGTATATAGTTGTTATATTTTTCAAATTTATATATTTTTTATTTTTTTCCGAATATTTTTGATCTGTTGGTTGAATTCATGAATGCAGTCTGTCTTTATTCCAGTCCTGCAGCATTTTTGATTACTCTGGGTTTGTAGTAAGTTTATGTGAGAAAGGGAAATAAATAATGAAAGTCATCACAAAATATTTTTTAATGAAATGCAGTTAAAGTCAGGTGCAGAGGTAAACATCTGTAGTCCCTGCTGGTTGGGAGACTGCAGCAAATGGATATTCATACATGATGTGCACAACAGCATTATTACCATGACTCTGTCTGTGAATAGCCAAGGGACGACTGCCTGGACAAAATAGTGAGATCCTGTCTCTTAAAAAGAGAAAGTCCAAAAAAAACTTTGTAGTAAGTTTGAAATCGGGAAGTGTGAGTTATTCAACTGTGTTCTTTTCCAATATCGTTTTGGCTATTAGAGGTCTGCTGCGATTCCATGTGGATTCAGTTCAGAATTCAGAGTTGATTTTTGTATTTCTGCAGAATTAATTGATTCAATTCAGAATTGATTTTTCTATTTCTGCAGAAAATATGGGGATATAAATAGGGATTGTATGTATTGAATCTGTAGATGGCTTTGGGTGGTGCTAATGTCTTAACAGTATCAAATTTTCGAATCCACAAACACAGATGTCTTTACATTTATTTGTATCTTTAATTCCTTTAATATTTTGTAATGTACCAGTCATTTGTCTCCTTGGTTTCTTAGTATTTATTTTATGTTACCGTAAATGGAATCGCTTTCATAAAGGGTTCTTTTTCAGGTTGTCCATTGTTGATTTATAGAAGCACTGCTGATTTATGTTTGTTGATTTTATATCCTGTAACTTTGCTAAATTTATCAGTTCTAAGAGTTTGCTTCCTGTGTGTGTAAAATTGTTAGGGTTTTGTAGATAACAAATTATGTCATCTTTGAACAGAAATAATTTTACTTCTTCCTTTCCAATTTGAATGTCTTATCTAAGTTTCTGAATAGGACCTCCAATACTGTGTTGCATAGAGGTGACAACAGCAGGTATCCTTGTCTTGCTCTGGATCTTAGAGAAAAAACTTCTGAATGTTTCACTATTGAGTATGTTGTTAGCTTTGGGTGTTCATACGTGGGCTTCATTATGTTGTATTTTCCTTTTTTTCCTGGTTTGTATAGTGTTTTATGAATTTTGTCATGTGCTTCATCTGCATCAATTCAGATGAGCCTAAGATTTTTTTCCCTTTAGTCTATGAACATATTATATTTATTGACTTTTGTGTGTTGAACCATCCTTGCATTCCAGCAATAAATCTCAGTTATGATATGTAATTTTTTTTTTTTTGGACTTTCTCTTTTTAAGAGACAGGATCTCACTATTTTGTCCAGGCAGTAGTCCCTTGACTATTCACAGACAGAGTCATGGTAATAATGCTGTTGTGCACATCATGTGTGAATATCCATTTGCTGCAGTCTCCCAACTAGCAGGGACCACAGATGTTTACCTCTGCACCTGACTTTAACTGCATTTCATTAAAAAATATTTTGTGATGACTTTCATTATTTATTTCCCTTTCTCACACTAATACTCTGGTCTAATTTTGTCTCTTTTTTTTTTTTTTTTTTTTTTTTTGAGACAGAGTCTCAATCTGTCAACCATGCTGGAGTGCAGTGACACAATCACAGCTCACTGCAACCTGGACCTCCTGGGTCCAAGTGATCCTCCCATCTCTGCCTGCCAAGTTGCTGGGTCCTCAGGTGTATACCACCATGCCTGACTAATTTTTGAATTTTTTTGAAGTTGTAGCGTCCCTGTGTTGCCCAGGCTAGTCTCAAACTCCTGGCCTCAAGTGACTTCCCACCTTGGCCTCCCAAAATGCTGGAATTACAGGCAAGAGCCACCACACCTGGCCTAACTTTGCTTTGAATTATGGACAGTTTTATTTAGGAAATGTGAATATCTTTTCGTTACTGAGTCTGCACTTCAAATAACATGTAATATTCCTCCAGCTATTCATGTTTGATTTTTTTAATGTTCTGCAGTGGATAAGATTTTCTTCATACAGGTCCTGTGTGTGTTAGGATTTTTTCCTAGATATTATATATTTTGACACTTAGGTATATATTGATATATGCCTGAATCATTAATACATATCTTTTACTCATTGGTTTCTCCAGACACAACTTTTGGAATAAAAATAATGTAATCTTTTCCCTTTCTGTATTTTTAGCTCATGTAATAGCTTGGTAGCTTTTTTCATTCATAGGCTTAACAAAGTTACAGTAGACCTTATGTGTATGAAAAGTGTTACAAAGAAAAAGTGAAATAGGAATGTTACCAGCTTCTTAAATCTTGCCTAAAGTGTTAGTAAACTGTTCAAGATGTTATTTTCTTATCATGTCTTTTGTTTTATCGTTGTAATCAGTGGACGTATATTTATTTTACAGAATTTCGCTTTAAGATTAAGTGTGTACCAGTTATCTTCAAGTGAAACTATAACAAAAATTTCTCATTCAAAATACAGATTAAAAAAAATTTTAGTTTTGGTTATTTACTATATAAAGCAAGTGTATATTAGAATCCTTTAAATTTATATATATATATTTTTTTCGAGACGGAGTTTTGCCCTGTCATTCCCAGGCTAGAGTGCAGTGGTGCGACCTCGGCTCACTGCAACCTCTCTCCTGGGTTCAAGTGATTCTCCTGTCTCAGCCTCCTGAGTAGCTGGGATTACAGGTGCACACTACCACACCTGGCTGATTTTTGTATTTTTAGTGGAGACGGGGTTTCTCCATGTTGGCCAGGCTGATCTCAAACTCTTACCTCATGATCTGCCCACCTCAGCCTGCCAAAGTGCTGGGATTACAGATGTGAGCCACTGCACCCAGCCTGCTGAAGTATCAATTCCTTTTAAACACTGCTTTTTCAAAATGCTCTATCTATTCTATAAAATCACAATGTGTTACAGCATGATATATGTGTAGACCTTCTATAGAGTTCTTTTAATTCTCTGCAATAGACTTCATTCTCAAATGATTTTTCTCCTCTGTCAAATTTTAGAGAGCTGTTTTATTTCTTTGGAACTCTACTTTAGCAAGGATTAAAATTTGGAGAATAGCAAACTGATGTTTTCTTATGTATTTCCTTCAGGTAATGTTGGTAGTGTTGAGGAAATAACAGGTCAGAATGTATCCACTTAAGACAACAAATGGTTATACTTTAATTCTTGGCCAAGGTACTTGTGAGATTTTAAAATGTATTGAGGCCAGGTGCAGTGGCTTACTCCTGTATTTCCAGCACTTTGGGAGGCCAGGGCAGGTGAATCACTTGCGGTCAGGAGTTCGAGACCAGCCAGGCCAACATGATGAAACCCTGTCTCTACTAAAAATACAAAACTTAGCTGGGTGTGGTGGCATGCACCTGTAATCCCAGCTACTTTAGAGTCTGAGGCAGGAGAATCCCATAAACCCAGAAGGCAGAGGTTGCAGTGAGAGGAGATTACACCACTACACTCTAGCCTGGCTGACACAGCAAGACTCCATCTAGAATAAAATAAGATTAAAGTAAAATAGTTTAGTTTTACTAAATTCAATAATACACAAAAGATGGGAAGAGGATAGGTGCTTTAAGTATTAATTTATTGTGTATTACGTCCTTTTTATTATTTTTTACATAGGACAGAAGAGCAGTGATCCAGGTTTTGACAATACTTTGTTAGACTTTGTTTCAGTGATGTTTTTTCTTTCTATTTTTTTGAGACAGAGTCTCACTCTGTCACCCAGGCTGGAGTGCAGTGGTTGCGGTCTCAGCTCACTGCAACCTTTGACCCCTGGGTTCAAGCGATTTTCCTGCCTCAGCCTCCCAAGTACTGAGATTACAGGTGTGTGCCACCATACCCAGCTAATTTTTGTATTTTTAGTAGATACGGGGTTTGCCATTTTGGCCAGGCTGGTCTTGAACTCCTGACCTCAAGTGATCCCCTTGCCTTGGCCTCCCTTTAAAATGCTGGGATTACAGGTGTTAGCCACCACTCCCGGCCTAGGAAGTTTTTTTTCTTATTTTTTAAAAGAGTTCTTGATTTTCACAAATCAGTAGTGAATGGAAGCACTTAAAATCCTTATATCTTGTCTTTAAATTGTTTTTTTTTCCTCTCTATTTTTTTTTTGCCTTTCACCTTCCCCCATGCTTGACATATCACGATTAGATAGACAATGCACTTATACTGCTGATTCTTTTTAATTACGATATCGATGCCACAGAACCGTAGAAAATAAGATTTGATCTCTTCATGCTATAAACTGTTACCTTTATTATTTTTGTCCTTCTAAATAATTTGGAATATTATGATTCACATTAGAGTACCCAGCGAATGTGAAGGAAAATATATAAGCTTAGTGAAATTTGACTCCTCACTTTAATTGTTCATTGGGAAATGAAAGAGGTCTGGCATATCTTGAAGTTTATTATAGACAAAAATAAAAATGAAGCGGAATCTAGATGCATTACCATTTTGTATCTTTAATAGTTTTTTTCTTCCTCTGTTCCAAAGTTTTCCAGATACTGTAGCCTGCTTTTTACTCTGGTGATAAAGAGGAGGTTTCTGAGAAGCTTGGTAGAAATAATGTGGGAACATGGAGAAGAACTGAATTGAGGTCAGGGAAGCTATAAACCTTTGAGTGCTTTTGTGATGTGCTGTGCTCTGTGAGAGGTTGTGTATAAGTTCAAGCTTGAGAAACTTGCTTGATAAAAATGTGACTATTAACACTTACTGTTCCTTCCTCTTAAGAGTCTTTTGAGAAGATAAATTTTTATTTAAATGCTGTTTTGTCACTTTTTTCTGGTTATAAAATGCTTACAGATATTTTGTCCTTAGAATTACACCTATCCCTCACAGATAACCTGAAACATAAATATAATAATAACAGAATATGTTGCAAATATAGGAATTTACTGGTGATTCCTGATAAATTGGAATCTATAGTATGTAAGGAAAATAGTCTCTATCTTTGACTTTTTTTTTGTTTGTTTGTTTGAGACCTAGTCTCACTCTTATCGATAGGCTGGAGTGCAGTGGTGCAATCCCAGCTTACTGCAACTTCCGTTTTCCGGTTTCAAGCAATTCTCTGCCTCAGCCTCCCAAGTAGCTGGAACTGCAGGCACGCACCACCATGCCCAGTTAATTTTTTGTATTTTTAGTAAAGACAGGGTTTCACCATGTTGGCCAGGTCGATCTCCTGACCTTGTGATCTACCCGCCTCAGCCTCCCAAAGTGCTGGGATTACAGGCATGAGCCACTGCGCCCGGCCTATCTTTGGCTTCTTTAGCCTTGTAACGTGATTGGTATTAGACAGACTGTCCCCAGTTTCTCAACTCTTATTATGACTTGAACACCTGCTCTAGAAAGGCTTTTGCCCCATTATTCCAAGGAAGCTGCTGTGATCCAGGTTGCAAGTGACCTCCTGTTTTTAAAATCAAGTATTATTTCCCAATCTTCATTTTACTGGGCCTATCAGCAGCATTTAATATGGTTAATTGCGTTCTTTTCCTCCAAGTACTTTGTTTATTTTGCATCCTAGTACTTTATGGTCACTTGGTTTTTCTCCTATCTGTCTTTCTTGCCTCTCCTTGGAAGGTATTGCTCATATCTACAGTCCTTTAAGGGCTAATTTCTTGGATGTCTTTTTTTATCTACAGTCTTGTTCTTGGTCATATCTATTCCTATAATCTTTAAAACTATCTGTGTGCTGTAGACTATAGAAGTCTACAGCACACAGAGAGAATTTATGTCCTTGTTTGGATCTTTCTCCTAAATCTCAGACTCATATTGGAACAGCCTATTCATTGTCTCTATTTGGATGTCTAATAGGCAGCTCAGACTTAATATGTCCACAACTGAGCTCCTGATACTAACCTGCTCTGCTCTGAGTCATCATCATCCAGTAAATAGCAACTCCATCCTTCTAGTTTGGGTCCCTTGCATTCGTTTTGGACTCCTTTCTCTCACATCCCATATCCAAACTGTCAGCAAAGTCTTGTTGGTTCTGTCTATAAAATATATTCAGATCCCAGGCAGGGTGCGGTAGCTCACACCTGTAATATCAGCACTCTGGGAGGCCAAGGTGGATAGATTGCTTGAGTCCAGGAATTCAAGACCAGCCTGGGCAACATGGTGAAAACCTGTCTCTACTAAAAATACAAAAAATTAGCCAGGTGTGGTGGTACACACTTGTAGACCCAGCTACTTGGGAGGCTGAGGTGGGAGAATCAACTGAGCCTGGGAGGTCGAGGCTACGGTAAGCCCACATCATGCCACTGCATTCCAGCTTGGGTAACGAGAGTGAGACTCTGTCATTCATAAATTAATAAATTAAATTCAAATTACAACATACGTCATCTTTTCTATTACCATTACACTAGTTCAAACTACCGTTACCTTTTGCCTGGATTTTTCTCTTCAGTCTCTTGAGTCTATTTCTAGTAGCCACTTAACCAGTTACTTGTAACTAGATATCTAACTGCCTCCTAACTAGTACCCACAACAGTCTATAGTACCTATAGCAAGCAGTCAGATTATGTTACTTCTATGGTCAAATGCCTCCAAAGGCTTCTAAATTGCTTAAGAATAAAAGCTGAAGGCCTTACGAAGACCTGAGAGACTCTGCATGATATCCTGCTTTCTAGTCGTTCCACATTGACATTGTCTTCTGTTACTCTCTGACTTGGGTATTTTTTTGCCAGCCACATTGGCCTTCTTGCTGTTCCTTGAATATGCCAGGTCTGGTCTCCCTGTATGGCCTTTGCACTTATTTCTCTGTCTAGAATATTTTTTTCCAAAGATATCCACATGACTCCACGTCTTTCAGGTAAGTATGTTCAAATGTTAGCATGCTTGATCATCGTGTGTCTTCTTTGAAGACTACCTTATCTAAACTTGACCTCTTTACTCTTCGCTCAACATTTTCTATCATCTATCACCAAATACCACTCTATTTGCCTTGTCTCTTATTTCTTTTTTAAAATTAAAATTATTTATTTTACAGACTGGTTCTTGTTCTGTTACCCAAGTTGGAGTACAGTGGTGTGATCATAGCTTACTGCAGTCTGAAATTCCTGGGTTCAGGTGATCCTCCCAAGTAGCTGAGACTACAGATGTGTACCACCACAATCAGCTAATTTTAAAAAAAAAATTGTGGAGGCTGGGTGACACTATGTTGTCCACGCTGATCTTGAACTCCTGGCCTCAGGCGATCCTCCCTCCTCAGCTTCCCAAAGTGCTGGGATTACAAGTGGGAGCCACTGCACCTGGCCCTTGGCTCTTATTTCTACCATATTAAACATTGTACTTTTTCTGCATTAGAATTACATTGCTCCATTAAGTGGACTTTTGTCATCTTTGATAAACTGTATTCCCAGTATTGAAAACATTGTTTAGTAGACAGTAGGTATTCATAAAAAATTAGCTGGGCAGTAGGTATTAACAGAAAATTAGCTGGGCATGGTGGTGGACACCTGTAATCCAGCTAGTTAGGAGGTCGAGGCAAGAGAATTGCTTGAATCTGGGAGGCGGAGGTTGCAGTGAGCTGAGATTGCACCATTGAACTCCATCCTGGGCAAAAAGAGTGAAACTCTGTCTCAAAAAAAAGATGTTAGGTATTCAATAATGATTTGTTTAATTAAATAGAAATATGCTAGAATATTTTGAAATTTATCTTTAATTCTTTGAGATGCGTTGTTTTTATTTTGAAAAAACTAGTAAAGCTAAGAAAAGAAAACTGTAATATGCATATATGAAATCAGAAAACTCTTACCCATCCTTTGTATAATCCAGCTTCTCCATTAAGCCTTCCTATCATAGAAACTATAATAATGCCACACTTTATAATGTTCGTTCTCTTAATATCTATAGCACTTATTACCACATAATATATTTTGTGTGTGCATGTAATATAGTTGAAGTGACTCATAAGTCACTGTTACGAATTAACTCTCAGTAAATGTTTGGAATGCGTAAAAATCAAGTATTGATTAAGCATGTGGTCAGTGTCGTAGGCTAACAGCATTTAAGACGTAGACCCATTCTCAAGAAATTTCTACTTATAATGGAGAGAGGTGATGAATGTATTCAGCAGTTGATTCATACTACTGTATACAGTTGTAGTATATTTAGAAATATGTTTGTTACTTGTTCCCAGTTTCCTGGCACAGAGCTTCTGATATCCTTGGAATTTCCTGAGTGACAGGGGTGATAGGAGTGTCATTTGTTCTATGAGGCAACCCTTGGTGGGCTTCTGGGTATCTTCAGGATGTGAACTGGTCACCAGAAAGACCAGATCTTGATTAGAAACTTGGAACATTCTCATCTTCATGCCCTAACCTGTGGGGAGAGGAGAGTGACTGGAGATAGAGTAAATTACCAGTGGCATATATAACTAAACCTCTATAAAAAGGCTGGGATGGGTGGCTCACGCCTGTAATCCCAGTACTTTGAGAGGCCAAGATGGGTAGGTGCCTTTGAGCTGAGGACTTTGAGACCAGCCTGGGCAACATGACAAAACCCCGTTTCTACAACCAGTACCAAAATTAGCAGGGTGTCATGGCTCACACCTGTAGTCCCAGCTACTTAGGAGGCTGAGGCTGGAGAATTGCTTGACCCAGGAAGCATAGGTTGCAGTGAACCAAGATCCTGCCACTGCACTCCAGCCTGGGTGACAGAGTGAGACCCTTGTTAAAAACAAAACAAAACAAACACACACACACATAAAACAAACAAAAACAGAATCCTGTAAATGATGGAATTTGGAGAGCTGAGAGGGTGACACCCTGAGAGACGGTATGGAAGCTCCCTTATTTCCTACCTCACCCCATGCATTTCTTCTATTTGGTGGTTGTATCCTTTATAATAATCTAGTAAGTAAAATGCTTTCCTGAGTTCTGTGAGTTATTGCACCAAATTACCAAACCTGAGGAGGGGTCATGGGAGCCCCCAATTTATTGCTGGTCAGTTGATCTGTCGGAAGATTGCGGAACCCCATGCCTGTGACTAGTGTATGAAGTAACAGCAGTCTTGTGAGACTTAAATCTGTAGAGTATGATACTAACTCTAGGTAGTTAGTGTCAGAATTGAATTGAATTGTAGAGCACCTCGTTGATATCAGAGCGTCAGAGAAATGGTATTGTAAAGACATCATGTATTTGGTGTTAAGAGGAAAAAAGCTCCTGAATATTTTAATTAAGGTTTGGATTATATGGTAATAAGTGTGCTATAGATATTAAGAGAAGGAACATTATGAAAGTGTGGTATTATTATAGTTTCTATGACAAGAAGGCTGAATGGAGAAGCTGGATTATATAAAAGATGGATAAGAGTTGTTTGTATTTGATGAAGAGACTACAATCCAGAGAGGAGAATAATGTGAATGTTTGCCTGGAGACAAGAAATGTATGGTATGAAATAGAAACACTTGACACATTTTTATGCCATCTTTAAAACTTTCTCTCCATTTTCTGGTTGGTTACATTTTGAATTATAAGGCATTTATTTTATGTGCATTAAATACATAACATTCTGCTGCATTGCTAGAAGTTACAGATGATATAATGATCTAAGTCTCTTCTTTTTAGAAATTTTAAGTTTAATGGCTCTTTGGAGTCAAATTCAAAAGAATAAATATGACTACACATACATCCTTCATATATGTTCAAAACTGTCTTAATATATTTTGTGTGTGCATGTAATATAGTTTAAACTGTGTTGTAAGTTCTCTGGTATCCTAGGTTTACCAAGAGTAACTGATACCAAACTGATACATACCCAGGTTTAAAAATTGTTTACTTTTTTTCTCCCTGGCAATCTAGGGCATTCTACTTCTGGACTTGTTCACTATACTTTTTAACCTTTAATGGCAAAACCTGACTCTGCTGATCAGCCTTCCTGAATCTTTGGACAGTATTTTGGTTGCGTCTCTGTACATCATTTTACCAGGTCTGACCTTCTTGCTTAAGATCTCACCAGTTAATTTGACTAGTCATCAGTATGTATATTTAACATCTTAGATATGTAGTCCACAGAATAGTGCTTAACAAATAACAGGTGCTATATAAATATTCTGGAATATTTAAATGTCTGGTAGATGTTACTCACTTGGCTCTCCCTTGCTTCAAAAACACCTAAGCTGTTAACATTGAAAAGAGGATTGAGAGGAGCAAAATACAAAGGTATTTATTACGGTGATTATAATAGCTATAGAAAAGCTGAGGCCAGAGAACTGAAACTAACTGAATAACGAGAATAAAAATAAAGGAAGAGAGTTGAGTGTGGCAGTACAGAGGGACCAAAGTCAGAGTTTTCTTCACTCCCACCATGTATTGGAGTTAACCCTTTTTGTCAACAGCTGGTTATGATGTGATTTTGTTGAAAATTGGGTGATGCTTGGAAAAGGAAAACTGAGAAGAGGGCGTTTAAGTAAAGATTGAGAATACAGAGGGAAGAGAATTCAAAATGAGATAATTATGAGAAGGACTTATGATCTAATACAGGAGGAAGGGAGGAATAGTTGGTATTAGTTTCCATTAATATAGTACTTGCTGTATGCTACACGTTGTCTTAATCTTAAGCACTTTATATGCATTAACTTAGTTTGTCCCCATGGAAACTTTGTAAGTTCATTGCTATTATTTTTTCCATTTTATAGATCTGGAAACTGAGGAATAAAGAGGCTAGAAGAATTTCTCAAGCTCATGCATAGTGTAACTGATAACTGGTATTTGAACCCAGGTCCTATGACTCCAGAGTCCACTTTCTTTTGTATTATACTGGGTCCTGGTGATAGAATCCAAGGACATCTTTAGGAGTTACAGAATGAGATGACTGTCAAGATTCAGTCTAAACCATGTAAAAAAGGGGGGTCTTCTAAATCAATGGATTTAAGAGAGCTTTAAGTTCGTTTGTATATACAATACTGTTTTACACACTGCCTTTTTCTGTTTGTCCCTTTTTCCTGCAGTCTCTTTGCCATTTCACCTGCTCTGTGCCTGGTTAATTCCTACTGTTCTTTTAAGGCATAATTCTTCCAGGAAGTTTTCCCTAACCTCAGGCACTTTTCCTTTTACTTGTTTGTGTTAGTGACTTCATAGTAGGTTGTCTTCATAACTATTACTTGTATGATTCAATCTCTCTGAACCATGGTTTTTTTGATCTGTAGATAGGTACCGTTTTACCTAAAAGGGTTGTTATGTGAATTCAGTGAAATTGTATGAAGCAGTTACCATGGTGCCTTTTTATGTTTCCTTTGCTAAACTTGGTTGTGTACAGTTGGTGTTAGGGAGACTTCAGTAGGCAGTACAGTGATAAAGGTCAGTAACCTTGAGGATCAGTCTTCAAGGAAGTTACCTTCAATTAAAATATCCAGAAACAATCTGGTAGTTCTCTGTCTTCTAAGAGTCAGTTGTCTCCTGGGGTTCTAAGAGGTGGATCATAGAAACTTTTTGTAAAGGCTGTATATCTACCATTATTTGGTGGAAGCTCAGAGAATGTGTTTGAATTTTGTTGATTAGAAACTTCTGAAGGAAAAACAATGTAATTAGAATCATTTGAGGTATTTCAAAGGCAGATGTGAATGCTTAGATGTTTGTTGAAATTGTCTGCAGAATTTTCTTACTGATTTGAGTAATACTCCCTTAATTTTTTTTTTTCTTGAGACAGAGTCTTGCTCTTGTTACCTCACCCAGGCTGGAGTGCAGTGGTGTGATCTCAGCTCATTGCAACCTCTGCCTCCCAGGTTCAAGCGATTCTCCTGCCTCAGCCTCCTGAGTAGCTGGGATTACAGGTGCCCACCACCATGCTCAGCTAATTTTTGTATTTTTAGTGGAGATGGGGTTTCACCATGTTGGCCAGGTTGGTCTCAAACTCTTGACCTCAGATAATCCACCCACCTTGACCTCCCAAAGTGGGCAGTAGATACTGAAAAAGTCTCCATCATTAATTCTGATTTGTTTTCTGTAATGTACCTACATTTCTCAGTGTCTTTACACTGTCTATAGATTAAGATTGCTTTCATATCTGTCACCTTAGACATCAGTGTATCTCATTCCTTTGCTGGATACTCACTTTTCTCTTATTGGTAGGTTTCATCGTTCTTGCAACTGATAGAGAAATAAGTTCCTAGTTAACTTTGTTATGTCAAATTACTTAAAAAAAATTAGACAATAGACTAGAAAGACTGCAGTATATATGTCAATGAAGTGATTTCATTACATACAAGTGATTTTTTTGTGATACACATGTTTATATATGATAGTATTAGAGAATTATACGGTCTGTCAATTATGTACCTAAATAAAATAATTTGAGGTGACTTTTATTAAGGATAACTATGAATAAGATTGATAAAATAGAAATAAGGCCTTAAAAAACATCCATGTAAACTGAGGTGGTTCAGTAGAAATATCTTCCACAGCGTAGATGCATGAACAAATAAGTGTTTAATTCTGGAATTTGTTACTTGTGTGGAGTTGGTGAGAGTCAGGGATATATTTGGTAAATAATAAAATAAATGTTTTAAGAGATTTTTTTTCCTGGCTCTGAGTTAAAAAAAAATGTATTTTTTCTTTAGTATTAAATGGCGTAATTAATAGTGATATTTATAATGGTTTTGTGGTTTATGTGGAGATGTTCTTTATATGGCTTTTTAAAAATAATTTTCGGTGAAAGCTAGGGACAGAACATTACACAATAACTTCCTATTGTTTCTACAGAGAAGAAAGCTAGTGAGATCTAAAAATATGGCTTTATAACATGATAGAATTTTGAGTAGTACTAATAGGCATTAATACTTTATTCTGTGGTATTTGAAGACTGTTTTCACACATGCTTCTTCAAATATCAGTATTATTTAGTCTTTGACCGGTGTTGGATAGCGGTTAAAAGGTTGAAGTGTGAGGGGGCAATCCTAGATTTAAAATCCATTCAGCAAATACTTATTGCATGCCATGTACATGTCAGGCACTGGCAATACAGTAGTGAACAAAGTCGACCAAATTGCTGCCCTTACGGAAATCAGTTTATAGAAGGAGAGACAAAAGATAAGAAGATAAATGAGAATGATGAATGGTATGTAAGATAGAGATAAGTGCCAGAAAGGAAAATAATAGCATGAATGTTGAGGGGATAGAGGTCACATTTTAGATAAGATAGCCAGAGAATGCCTCTCAGAGAAGGTGACTTTTGAGTGTAAACCTGAGGGAAACAAGAAAGCTAGCTAGTCACGTAGATGTCTGGAGTAAGTATTCCAGGCATGAGGAAGAGCAAGTACAGAACCCCTGATATTAGGAATAAGCCTACATATTTGAGGAACAGTGAATGTGGTATGGTGAGAGAAGAGTGAAAAGTGGGAAAGAAGAAGAGATCAGAAGGGAAATGGGATAGTTTGTGAAGGACCTTATAGACCATTAAGGATTAAGATTTTGTTCTGGATGAGATGGGAAGCCATGAGCGAGGTGGTTTTAAAAGGATCCCTCTACTTTCTTTGTTGATAGTAGACTGTTGGGGTATGGGGTGAGGCAGGAGCAGGGAGAGCAGATACGAGGTAATTGTAATGATTCTGTGGTAGCATTAGATCACGGTGATGGCAGTGGTAGAGGTGGTGAAAAATTCTCAGATTCTTATTTATTTCCAACACAACTGTTAAGAGTGGGTTGCTAAATTGCATCTGATGTGAGAGACAGGGTTAAAGATAGGTTCTAAGGCTTTTGGCTCCTGCAAAAGATAGAGTTAACATTTTTTTTCAGTTGAGGATTGACTAGAAGAGCAGACATTTTGGAGAATGGTGGTGATAGTGGTAATAATACTGGGGATTAGGAATCTGGTTTTTAGATATGTTAAGTTTGAGCTGCTTATTTAGACAGGCAGTGACTCAAAAGTATCATGTTTATTAGTTCAAGGGAGAAGTCTGGGTTGGAGAATCTGGGAAGAGTCATTATATAAATGGCATTTAAAGCTGTTAGACTGGATGAGTTGATGTAGAGAGTGAATATAGATAAACATATCTAAGTATTAAACCCTGGGGCAGTTTTTAAAGATTAGGTAGATGAGAAAGAAGGGGCAGGGAGATATGAAATTCAGAAGCAATATTCAGAAAGTTTAGTGGAATGAGTGTTCGAAGAGGAGGGATTACCAGTTTCCTCAAATGCTGCTGAGTGAAGTAAGATAAAGGCTGAGAATCTACAATTCACTTTTAGATGATGAATCATTGGTAATCTTGATCAGTAGTTTCAGTGTAATAGTGGGAACAAAAGCCTGATGAAGTAAGTTTCATAGAGAACTGGAGGTAGTAGATTAGAGACAGATTATAGACTTGGCATTTGGAAAAAGAAATGGAGCAGAGCTTTAGGAGGAAGATGGGATTTTAGAATGGAATGGAAGACAATATACCATATTTGTATGTTGATGGAAACAATTCAGAGATAGGATTAAGTTGATGATGCAACTAAGGAAGAATTGTTAGAACTGTCCTTAGGTAGTAGCAGAGTTGGCCTTAGATAGTACCATAAACTTATTCCCTAGTAACAGGAAAGAAGGAAGAGATACTGTAGGTAGGTAGGTAGTGACAGAAAGGTGAGAGCTTGTGGAAATCTGATTGGTTCTGCTTTTTTTAAAATTATTTTTATTTTTTTAGATGATGTCTCGCTCTGTCGCTAGGCTGGAGCATAGTGGCGCGGTCTCGGCTCACTGCAACCTCCGCCTCCCGGTTTGAGTGACTTGGTTCTGCTTTTTAGTGAAATAGGAGCTAATAGTATTAGGATTTGAGAAGTTGTGAAATAGTCATCTAGGAGAGTAGAGATTGAATGAAATAAGTTATGTACAGCAAAAACTGACTTAACATGGTCATGATTTTCTAACTGACATCGTTAATCCTTGAGGAATTCATCATTCATTTCCCTATAGCCACTTATCTCCAGCTATGTTCAGCTGATTGAATAGATACAGAAACGAAGTAGGCAGAGAGTTGGATTTACTGATGATTGGGGTTTGGCTGGAAAACTAAGATACATTCAGAGAAGGGCAAATGAATTATTCTAATGATAGACCTAGGATTTTACATTTGGTGAGCAAAAAAGTGAGAAAATAAATTAATAACAATGAAACTATTTTGAGATCAATGAATCTTAGATCCAGGGGAACTTGAATATTAAATGGAAAAATAGAAGGTGGGGGTATGAGAGAGAGAAAGATGCTTGAAATTGAGATTTTTGAGGGATTGCTGTTTGGGGCCAAGATAGGGGTCTAAGATAGGGTTTCTTATTTCTGAAAAGATGGTTCATAGGTTCATATTTCCTGAGTAAAGTTAAAGATCCTCTGGTCTAGAGTATGCCCTGGTAAATCAGTGGTTGAGGGTAGGGTCTGAACAAAACTACTAAACAAGGGGAAATCAAAGAAATGAGATACTGAGCAATTGAAACAGTTGTCACTTGGATACTGAAATCACCAGAAATGATAATTGGACAGAAAGTAGGACAGAAATGATATTAAATGGAATGATGAATAACATGTTAGGATATGAGTAAGTGTGGTGGATGACTGGTTGAGGATAGTAGATTAGTATAATCTGCTGTTCAAATTTCAAAGTACTGATTTTTAGGGATGAAAGGATATAAGTCTGAAATCATGGTAGAGGAAAAGGCCACACCACTACACAAGAGAGCTAGTAAGTAGCTTCAGAAGAATTAGATCTGTGATTTTAAGAATGATTTTACCTTGGAGAATTTAAGAGCTGGAGTCATTGTTTACCTCAATGTGGCACCTGTGAAACTGTTACATTAACATAAGGTAATTAAAGAATTGTTATTCCGGTTGTACTCAGCTGAATGTTTATGGTTAGCTTACAGAAATTTGCAGTTTGTGAAAAAGAACAGAAACTTACTTGTGTTGAATTTGGTTACTACTTAAATAGGCATTTTAACCTCCCCCCTCCATATGTAATACTCTCTCAAGGCCTATGATTACATATTGCACATTGATTACATATTGCACATTGTGTTTGCTTCTTTTTTCTTTACTATAGATATTAATGCCTTCCAAAGCACTGTTATTGATATAAAACTATAAGGTAAAAATATCTCAGGGTTTTGCCTTTGAATATAGAATCTAACCTTTCCACCATATTGGGTATTTATTTAGAGAGCGTGTACTCAAGTATTTTGCCACACTCTTTTTTCGTTTGTTTGTTTGAGACACAGTCTTGCTCCATTGCCCCGGCTGGAGTGCAGTGGCGCAATCTTGGCTCACTGCAACCTCTGTCTCTTGAGTTGAAGCAGTTCTCATATCTCAGCCTCCAGAGCAGCTGGGATTACAGGTGCATGCCACCACGCCAGCTAATTTTTCTATTTTTAGTAGAGACAGTGTTTTACTGTGTTGGCCAGACTGGTCTCAAACTCCCGACCTCAAGCGATCCATGCGTCTCGGCCTCCCAAAGTGCTGGGATTACAGATGTGAGCCCATGCCTGGCATCGGCACACTCTTAAGTCATTTTCAACTTGTATTCGAGAGTCACCACGTAGGACATTGTGAGCCAATAGACCATTCTAAAACTTAGAAACACATGTTAATCCTCAGAAATTAGAAATTTCTTCTCCCAGTTTTTCGTTTTCCGTTTCTTGAACTATTTGTTGTTGCAATCTGTGTTTACTATAATCTTTCCAAATTAAATACTAATTTTGTCTCTGTTCTACTTACTTGATTTATCCAGTCATTCCCTCTTAATTTTCAATTATTCAGTCTATTAATAAAGTAAGACCGTTCCTTTTCCAGAAAAAATAAGCCAAAGCTAGCAATTGTTCAAGCAGGAGACTTTGTTGAGTTTGTGGAATGACAGTTAACCTCACTAAAATAGCGGTGTGTTACATGTTACGTAATGGCATATATACAGAAAACAGCAAGTTGATCTGTAACACACTGTTGTAGTAAAGGAATGCAAGTTATAACCTCAGCTGAATGATAAAAGGTAATTTATTTGAGAAGATTACAGGTCAAGAAATGATTTATTCCAAATGCAAATACTTGAATGCATTGTTCAATAGAGACAAAACGTATTTCATAGACAGTGTGAGATTTTAATTGGTGTTCTAAAGCTATGCTATTGGTATGAGAAAGTTTTGCAAGGAGGGCGTTTTAGAGCAGATTTTAGTGTAGGGCAATTTTTCGTCCATTACAAATTCTTAGCATTTTCAGTGCCCTGTAAATTATGAAGTTAATCACTCCAACTGTTAGGAACAGGAACTATTCCAAGCTCAGGTGAACTTAGGGAATTTCACCCTCTGATTCTTTCAGTTTGTTTCATCTACCTTTGTGTAGTCTCTTAAAAGCACATAGGCTTGGTCAGTCTTTTTTTTTTTTTTTTTTTTTTAATAGACTGGCTCTGACTTTGTTGCCCAGGCTGGTCTTGACCTCCTGGGCTTAAGTGATCCTTCCACCTTGGCCTCCCAGAGTGCCAGGGTTACTGGTGCAAACCACTGTGCGTGGCCCTGGTTGGTCAATCTTTATCTCATTGCTTAGAGAGAACCTCCTCTGGAAATATTTTTCTATCAGTAGTTTATTCCTCTCTGTATTGTGTCCTGAGAACTCTAGAGTCTTAGCCTCCCTGGGCTTCTTTCTAGCCTTGTCTTCTTGGCTTACAAAGGTTCCTGAGTTCCATGTGATTTCCCCCTCTTTGCATGATAGTTTGGAAACTCTCTTCAGTTAGTAAACTGGTATGATCACAAAGCTTATATAATGTGTTTCCTGTTTCCTAGTCCATTGCCCTTTGTTAACATATGTTGCATCTTAAAAATTTTTGTTTCATCTGTTTTTCCAGGTTTTTTGATGTTTCAGACAGAAACATAAATGTCAACTCTGCTAATTCATCTCACTGAAAACAGAAATCTGCTTATTAAACTTTAGATTTTTGTTATTAAAATTTAAATAAAATGTACATATTGGATACCCAATAGATGTTAGCCCCAAAGCTGCAAAATACTGACTTGTGGAAGGAATTGTTTTGTTGGTTTATATGACAATTTAAATTTTGTGACATGAAACATAAAAACTGGATTTTGGATTTCTCTTGAGAAGTTTATACTGTAATAACATTTTGTTTGCATTTCAGCCTTTAGCTGGAGCTGAAAAGATTCTTACTTTAGTCAGAGCATACCCTCTCTAGATTGTTACCTTAATTTTCCCTTTTTTGGAACTCACTTAATTTACATTGGTTAGGTGCAATGGCTCACACCCATAATCCTAGCACTTTGAGAGGTGAGGTGGGAGGATTTTTTGAGGCTAGGAATTCAAGACCAGCCTTGGCAACATATTGGGACCCCATCTGTACAAAAAAATAGTTAATTAGCTGAGTGTGGTGGTACATGCGTGTAGTGTCAGCTACTTGGGAGACTGAGGTGGGAAGATCACTTGAGTGCCAGAGGTCGAGACTGCAGTGAGCCATGATCACACCCTTGCACTACAGCCGGAGCATCAAAGTGAGACCCTGTCACAAAATACAGAAAAGTAAAGAAAAAAAGGAGTATATTGTTTCTTGCCCAGTAGAGTTTGAGTTTGAGATTTGTCATTTTTGTTAAGATATGAATATTACCATCATGGTTTGTGAATGACATAATTGAATTATTAGTTATTCCTGATGTTGCAGTTAAGCTATCGCTGCTATACCTCAAATTCCTGATACCTAAATAAATAAAACTCTTGTTTGAGATCCATATATATAGGAAAACAGATTATATTTATTGTGTTTATAACCTACGGTAGGTTGAAGTAAAGAAGAGCTCAGGACAGTAAATGAAAGCATCATCTTTACTGAGATCTCCTGTTTAAGGAAAATATTCAATTAGTCTTAGAATTGTCTTGAAAGTTAGCTTAAGGTATGTTCATAGCATTGTGGTTGTCATCTTAGGTAATCAGTCTGTGAATTTCTGTTTTTAGGTGTAATCCCAAAGTTCTGTGAAATAAACATAATGTATGCTTTTTATGGCTGTTCTAGGTCCCTGTGTTTTTGTTATTATGAACTTGTATCTGATCTTTTCAAGTTTTTGTCTCATGCTATTTTTTCCTCAATGCCAGATAACAGTGGTTTAACAAAATAGTTAACGTTTTCCTTCTACGTCCAGAAGTAGACATTCCAGAGTTCATGTGGTCATTTAAGGATGCCAGGGCTGTTGAAGACAGGGCTGTTCTTTTGGTCTTTTCCTCAGAGTTACAATATAGCTGATGCTGTTGTTGTCTTCCTTAGTTCAGCCTCAGACAGGAAGGAGGAGGAAGCAGAAAAGGGCAAGAAGGCTCATATTGTTATGCACACAATGGGTGGGTTCAGTCACTTGGTGGGTGACAGTCCAGTGACCACAACCAAGCAGGATTTAACAGGGATTTTATTACTGGCACCAAGTAAGGAGGACACCAGGGGATGCATCCAAAGGCAGTGCCTCCCTGAACAAAAGTGAACACCTGGCTTTTACTGGGCTAGTTAGCTGAGTATTGTATTAGAGGTGGAATAAAGGCAGTGCAGGCACAGTCGTTTTCAGGCTTTTATATACATCAGATGCGTAGGAAATGGCACATAAGCTCCTTCCTGGGCAGGGATCTTAATATGGTAGAGAGGATAGTTTGCCAGAAGTTGATCTCCAGTTTAGCCATCTCTGGACCCAACCACTGGGCTGAGCTTCTTTCTGGAACTTCTTGAAACAACAAGAACTCAAGGTGCAACAATTACAAGTGAGTACTTTTTCCTTTTCTTTTTTTGTTTTTTTGAGGCGAAGTCTCACTCTTTGACCAGGCTGGAGTGCAGTGGTGCGATCTCGCCTCACTGCAATCTCTGCCTCCAGAGTTCAAGTGATTCTCTGGCCTCAGCCTCCTGAGTAACTGGGACTACAGGCGCGCACCACCATGCCCAGCTAATTTTTGTATTTTTAGTCGAGACGGGGTTTCACCATTTTGGCCAGGATGGTCTCGATCTCTTGTCCCATGATCCTCTCGCCTCATCCCCCCAAAGTGCTGGAATTACAGGCATGTGCCACTATGCCCAGCCACAAGTGAGTACATTTTCACAGTGCTTACCCAAAAACCTGGGGACCCTGGGTTACAATATCACCTTAGTTTGCTCCTAGTCAGGGAGCTTTCTAAAACTCATCCCAGGTCATCTCAAATATTACATCTTATTTAACAGAATTATGTCCTATTACCATCTCTCTCTTCCAGAAACTTAAAAATTTTAGGATAGTCTGGCCAGGAGTGGTGGGTCATATGTGTAATCCCAGCACTTTGGGAGGCCGAGGCAAGTGGATGACTTGAGGTCAGGAGTTTGAGACCAGCCTGGCCATCATGATGAAACCCCGTATCTACTAAAAATACAAAAATTAGCCAGGCGTGCTGGTATGCGCCTGTAATCCCAACTACTCGAGGTGGAGGCAGGAGAATCGCTTGAACCCGGGAGACGGAGGTTACAGTGAGCCAAGATCACACCACTGTACTCCAGCCTGAGTGACAGAGTGAGAGTCCAAAAAAAAAAAAAAAATTTTAGGATAGTCCATTATTGCCCCTAGCAAAATCAGTGTTCTTTTAGTAAGAAAGCAGAAGTAGATGGATACAGTATTTACAACTTGAAGTCCCTATCTCAGAAACTGTTGTACTTTTGGAGCCTTCTGTTACTCTCATGGGTTGACCTCCTCATTTTCCATAACCGTGTCCCTTCTGAAAGCATAAACTACCATATGTCATTCTTATATATTTCAGTACATTAATCTTATTTTTTCCCTTAGCTTTTATTCTCTTAAGTTCCTCAATAATTAAGTTGGTCTTTTTGAATGAGATGATTCTTGTCCCCTTCAAATGTTTTGAAGGCAGGAGAAGTGATTAATGTTTGTAACTCAATATATGTTAAAATATTTTATTGTTCATACTCTGTCATTCCCTCCTTTCACAGGTCAGTAGATATGCTTGGTTATAAAGTCTATAATTCCTGAATTTGTTTGCTTTTCATCACCATCTGCACTGGTTTTATCATTATCTGACTAATACAGGTGTTAAGCCATTGTCATGTTTTCTAAATCAAGGCATAACTGTTCTTTTTTAAAATCAAGACATAACTTTTTTTTTTTTTAATTAGTTTTGCCATGGTCAGTGGATCACATCTGTACTCATAACACTTTGGGAGGCGAGGTGGGAGGATCACAGGAACCCAGGAGTTTACTTCACCAAATAAAACAAAACAAAACAAAGCAAAAATTAGTCGTCATGGTGTTGCACACCTTGTAATCCCAGTTGCTCGGGAGGCTGAGGTGGGAGGGTCTCATGAGCCCAGGAATTCCTGGATGCAGTGACTTGTGATAGTGCCACTGCTCTCCAGTGAAGTGAGCTCTTGTCTTTAAGATAAATAAATAAATTAGATGGTTTTATTGAGATACAATTTACATAACATAAAATTCAACCTGATAAAATTCATTGATTTGTAGTATACCACAGAGTTGTGCAACCATGACCACTATCAAATTTTAGAACATCCCTAAAAGAAACCCGCTATCCATTAGCAGTCATTTCTGTTCCTCTTCCTGCCACTTCCAGCTTCTTTAAACCGCTCATCTACTCTCTTGTCTCTATGGATATGTCTTGTAGACATTCCATATAAATGAAATCATATAATCTGTGACCTTTTGCATCTAGCTTTCTTTCACTTAATATAATGTTCTCAAGATTTATTCATGTTGTGGCATGTTGTTAAGATAAATTCCTTATCAGATAATGTTTTTTCACTCTCTAATTTTGATGAAGACCAATTTATTTTCTCTTTTGTTGCTTGTGCTTTTGGTGTCACATCTAAGAAACCATTGCCCAACTCAGTATAACAAAGATATTCTTACATGTTTTCTTTGAAGAGTTTCATAGTTTTAGGTCTTACATATTGGTCTCTGATTTGTTTTGAGTTAGTTTTGTATATGGTTTGAAGTAAGGTCCCAACTTTATTTTTTTGTCTATGAAAATCCAGCCGTCCTGGTACTGTTGAAGAGACTATTCTTTCCCCCATTGAGTTGTCTTGGAACCATACCAACTTAGAAAAAAAAAAAACAGACTTTAGAAATAATGCATGAGGCTGGGCACGGTGACTCACACCTCTATTCCCAGCACTTTAGGAGGCCGAGGTGGGCAGATAACCCGAGGTTGGGAGTTTGAGATCAGCTTGACCAACATGCAGAAACCCAGTCTCTACTAAAAATACAAAATTAGCCAGGCATGGTGGCACATGCCTGTAATCTCAGCTACTCAGAAGGCTGAGGCAGGCGAATCTTTTGAACCCAGGAGGTGGAGGTTGTGGTGAGCCGAGATTGCACCATTGCACTCCAGCCTGGGCAACAAGGGCAAAACTGTGTCTCAAAAAAAAAAAAAAGTGCATGAATAACATAATTTTTATTCTTAATATTGAATCTGGATATTCAGAAATGGGTTAGAATTTTTAGTCCTTATCTGAGAGCTTATTTTCCTGTTTACGATGACTAGGATAGCAAGTAGCTTGCAGTAGGAACTCTGAATAGGTTTGTTGAATATAAATGGATGGTCTCTTGAGAGGAAATTGAGTGAGTGAATTTAAATGTTGTTGAAACATTCAGTTAGAGATACTGAAATCATAAATATTCTTAATTTTAGAAATAGAGTGCTATAATAATTAAGAGGCAAAGTAACGAAAGATTCTTTTTTTTGCTTTGCGTTTTTTACTTTGATTGTGCTGAGTATTCATACTTGTTTGAGATGCCAACGTGCTGCTTTCTCAACTGGCAAATGTCTTAGAGTAAGAAAGACCTTGGCTCACAATGTTTTTCTTGCAAGCTGCTTTAAATTTTGCCTTGAATTTGAAAGCCTATGTAACATTGTATCAAAGCAACTCTTTTTATGCCTCTGTGTTGGTCATTAATGCTGTTTGCCAAATAGTTTTTGTTCTCATCCTTCATGTTAGGGGCTGTGACTAATTCTGGCCAATAAGTGAGTTGTGAGAAAAACTGATGCATGAAAGAAAATTGTGCATCCTAATATTGCTGCAGTATTTAAGTTCCAATATGAGATCTTCAAAGCTGTCTTTTTCTTTTTTTCGGTCCTTGGATCCTGAGGCAGTATTTTGAGGTGATATTCCCCCTGAGTTAAGAAAGACCTGCCAGTAAGCAATGGACAGCCTGAAGAAGTAAATTTTATTTTAAATCACGAAGCTTTTCTGGTTCTTTGTATAGCTACATAACCTGACTTACCTTGACTAAGTATTTTTTTCTTGTTAGATTGTGGTTTAAATAAGAATATTAGAAGTATTTCAGAAGTACTTAGGTAAAAGTCAAGCATAAGGGAAAGATAAGATACATGGTATTTGACAGTTAGCAGTTTGAGTTTTAGTTTCTTGCCTTTCTTGTTTTCCCCCCCTTTTTAGAATTGTTCTTAATTTTCTTTTATGTTTTGTTTCCATTGTCTAACTGGTAAGATAATTGTAATCATTGATAACTTCAACTGAAGAATGGTTTTGTTCCAGTACATGTTTCTGATTATAGCCCTTGAAAAGTTTCTCATCTATTCCAAAGCCCTGCTTCTGTGCATATTTAGTTTCTTCTACATCAAGAAAGGAATTTTAAGGATCAGAACTATAGAAACATTCAGTTGGTTTCTTTGACCTGTTGAATACTGTTCCTGCATTTCAAGGAGTAGTGAATGTTTTACAATGAATGAGTTTTTTGTGAAATAATTTGTAAAATTCAGTTAATTGATCTTTTGTCAATATCAATACAAGTTAACTTAGAGAAAAATGTTTTTCACACTACTGGCACTGTGTAATTATTGAAATCATAGTTACAATGAATATTCTTAGTAGGTAAGTATACATTTGCAAAGGAGAATTTCATTAAAAAAGTACGTAATTGAGGTAGTGTCTTTACTGTGAAAAGAAAAATGTTTTCCTGTTTTTAAGGTGACTTGTTTTTTTAGTCTCCTCTCTTGAGTTTCTTCCTAAAATCTATGATGCTTGGTTAAGTAATTGATCACCGTCTTAATACATTTTAAAGACCTGTGTATAGCAAATGCTGTTGTAAGTGTGGCTGATATTACTTACATAATGATGATGTCTTAAAGTTATTTTTAAATCTGTGTACTTTTTAAGGAAATAGTAGAAGCAAAGGGAATATTAAAACATCTGATGTGTAGTTTTAACTATAGTATATTTTTAACTATGCTAAATCAGTAATGAAAGTGAAGCCAAGTACATTGCAAATTTTCTATCTTTTTCTCTTTTGGAGAAAATACTATCTTACATTAGATACAGTAAGACTTTTCTAAAACTAGTGGTAAAAAGGAAAACTTTAGACAACCTTTTCATTTTTTTTCTAGTGAAATGAGATTTTTGCAAGGATAGTAAGTAACCTGTGGCTAAGATATGTGTTGGGAATGACTTCATTGTCTTTTTATATCTAGTGCGTAATAATAATATATCCTCTTAAGTTTAAGAATTTTTTTAAATAGAGTTTTGCTCTGTAGCCCAGGCTTGAGTACAGTGGCATTCATGGCTCACTGCAGCCTTGAACTCCTGGGTTCCAGAGATCCTGCTGTCAGCCTCCTGAGTAGCAAGGACTACAGGTATGCACCACCACACCTGGCTGATTTTTAAATTTTTTGTAGAGAGGGTGTTGCTGTGTTGCCTAGGCTGGTCTCAAACCTCTGTCCTCAAGCAGTTCTTCTGCCTTGGCATCCCAAAGTTCTAGAATTACAATCGTGATTGAGACAGAGTTTTGCTCTTGGCCAACCGCAACCTCCGCCTCTTGGATTCAGGCAGTTCTTCTGCCTCAGCCTCCAAAGTAGCTGGGATTACAGGCATGTGCCACCATGCCTGGCTAATTTTTTGTATTTTTAGTAGAGATGGGGTTTCTCCATGTTGGTAACGCTGGTCTGAAACTCTCGACCTCAGATGATCCGCCCACCTCAGCCTCCAAAGGGCTGGGATTTTTTTTACAGCCGTGAGCAACAATGCCCGGCCTAAGAAATTCTTAAATGCATTGTGTCACGTCCTTTTATATCTTACTGAAAACTAAAGAAATACAGAAGAACAGTGTAGAAAAATGCCTACAAAAATGTCTTAAAGTTTGTTTTTAAACTTACATCTGTGTATTTGTTTTCCCTAACTTATATAGTAAACATTGACATTCAGTAGGGCGGTGTCCTTGGCCTTTGGGAATCTCTAAATTCAAGAACACTCTCATAGAATATATTTCAGTTGAGGTGGTTGTATTTGCAGAGTATTCAGTAATATGAAATGTTTAATTATTGTTTCATCTTGGTTGTTTTTTGAAACAAGGTGTTGCTCTTTTGCCCAGGCTGGAGTACAGTAGTACAATCTCGGTTCGCTGCCACCTTCTCTTCCTAGGCTTAAGCAATCCTCCCAAGTAGCTGGGACTACAGTTGCGCACCACCATGCCTGGCTAATTTTTGTATTTTTTATAGGGGTGGGAGTCTCACCACCTTGCCCAGGCTGGTCTTGAACTCCTGGAGTCCAGCCATCTGCCCGTCTTGGCCTCCCAAAGTCCTGGGATTACAGACATGAGCCACTGCACCCATCCTTTTCAGTTTTGATGAAGATTTTATTTGTCATGTGATGTGCAGTTTGGATATGGTTTAGAGAATTCGGGGGAGCAATTTCATCCCTCCTTATTTCTTTGTAGATTGTATAGAGACGTTTAATCTCATAAGATCTAAACTACCACTGAATTTTATACTGTGTTTTAAAATTCATCTAAAAGTTTTGGTTTTCTGGTCTCCCCTGCATGCCTGATTATATCAAAATTTAGTTTTAATTTTTTTTTTATAATTTAAGGATACAGTATTAATAGTTTCATGTCAGTTTACAAAATATATTATTTGCAGTTCAAAATTTTATCTATATTTATACCTATATTCTACCTCAGGGTTCCTATCTTTTCCACTTTTGATTTTTTGCCCAGAAAATAAGATGAATTTCTAAAATTAGAAATGGCAGTTAAGTATTTAGTGCCCGTGTCCTGTAGTTCTGGGTGTTTATGTATAGTAGAGTAGAAATTATGGAAAGATATTTTCAAGCTAGTTAGTCAGTGAGCAGCCACAGTTAAAAGCTGAAGGGCTGAGTGTTTCAGCATGAGAAATAGTGGCAGAAGGATTTCTAACTTATTTGATTGTGTTCAATTCTGAAAGTTTTCTTGATGTTTCATTGCAGATTTGAATGTGGTTTTATAATGCCCCAAATATATCATCACTTTTATTTTTTGGAGTAAAGAAAAATTTGGGTGTCGAGAGTTTACTTTTGCTGATTGAGCAGTTTATACTTTTTTCTTTAGAAATGGTAGTACCTTTTATCATGATGTTCAGATCTGAATGATAGATCTAGATTATTTAAAATAATGGGTTTTGGGCCAGGAATGGTGGCTCACACTTGTAATCCCAGCTACTTGGGAGGCTAAGGTAGGAGGATTGCTTGAGCCCAGGAGGTCCAGGCTGCGGTGAGCCACAGTCGCACCATTGCACTTTAGCACAGGCAACGGAATGAGATTCTGTCTCACATAAAAAAAAATTTAAAAAAAGAGAGAGAGAAAAGAAAGAATGGTTTTTTACGTAACTTAAAGATGACATTGAGCAAACCAGTTTAAAATGACACTGATCTTTTCTTATAAACAATAGTTTTATATGAATAAGTGTCATTTTATCCTTTATTTCAAAAATATAGGCCATGTGCAGTAGCTCATCTTCATCAAAACTGAAAAGGCTGGGCGCAGTGGCTCATGTCTGTAATCCCAGGACTTTGGGAGGCCAAGACGGGCTGATGGCTGGACCCCAGGAGTTCAAGACCAGCCTGGGCAAGGTGGTGAGACTCCCATCCCTATAAAAAATACAAAAATTAGCCAGGCATGGTGGTGCGCAACTGTAGTCCCAGCTACAGTTCTAGAGGCCACAAGTTCAAGATCACAGTGCCCTCAGGTTGGTTTCTTAGCACTTTAGGAGGCCATGGCAGGAGTATTACTTGAGGTCAAGATTGCAAAAACAGCCTGGGCAACATGAGACGCTGTCCCTAAAAAAAAAAAAAAAAAAAAAAAAAATATTTGGGCATGGTGGTTTGTGCCTGTAGTCCCTGCTGCTACTCAGGAGGCTGAGGTGCAGGAGATTACACCTTCAGTCACTTCAGTCCAGGAGGTTACAATGAACTGTGATAATGTTGACAGTAAGACCTTGTCTCTAAAAATCCATTTTTTAAAACTTAAAAAATACGCATAATCATATGTCTGATAATGGTTTAATATCCAGAATATGTGAAGAACTCCTAAAAGTCAACAACAGAAAAACAACCCAATTTTAAAATGGGAAAAGGACTTTAATAGAAATTTCTACAAAGATATAAAAATGGCCATTAAACATAGGGCAAGATCCTCAGTATTTTTATGCAAATGTAAATCAAAACCACGGTGAGCTTCAAACTTACTAGTATGACTATAATTTAAAAAAATGTAAAACCTGGAAAATTATCAAGTGTTGGAGAGAATTAGAGACATTGGAACCTTCATATATCAATGATGGGAATGTAAAATGGCTTAGCCACTGTTGAAAACAGCTTGGCAATTCCTCAAAAAGCTAAACATGGGATTACCATATGACTCAGCAATTCCACTTCTACATATTTATCCAAAAGAACTGAAAGCATGGACTCAAACAGATAACTTGTATGCCGGTAGCTTTATTCAAAATAGACAAAAAGCGGAACTAACCCAAAGGTCCAGCAACAGATAAATTGATAAAGTGAGATGGAGATATAATACAGTGGAACATTATTGATGCCTAAAAAGGAGTGAAGTTCTGAGGCATGATACAACGTGGATAATCCTTAAAAACACTGTGCTATGTGAAGTAAGCCAGACGCAAAAGGATAGATATATGATTCCACTTATATCTAGAATAGGCAAATTCATACAGATAGTAAATTAGTGATTACCAGGGGATGAGGGAAGATGAGAATGAGAAGTTAATGCTTAATGGGTGCAGAGTTCCTATTTGAGATGATGAGAAAATTTTGGGCCAGGTGATGCCTGTAATCCCAGCACTTTGGGAGGCTGAGGCAGGTGGATCATCTGAGGTCAGGAGTTCGAGAACAGCCTGGCCAATGTGGTGAAACCCTGTTTCTACTAAAAATACAAAAATTAGCCGGGTGCGGTGTCACACTTTTGTAATCCCAGCTACTTGGGAGGCTGAGGCTGGAGAATTGCTTGAACCCGGGAGGCGGAGGTTGCAGTGAGCGGTACTGCACCATTACACCCCAGCCTAGAAGACAAGAGCGAAACTTCACCTCAAAAAAAAGTTTTGGAAACTGTGGTGATGGTTGCATAGGGTGTGAAAGTAATTAATGCCATTAAATTATATACTTAAAAATGGATAAAATGACATTATTATACATCTTACCACAATTTTTAAAAAAAGTACACATAAATACCTTTTCACTAAACTGCCTTCTAGTTAGTATAGAATGGCAAAGTCTATATCATCCATTGATTATTTTCTGTGGCCATTATTTAAATGTTCCCAAATTCCACTATTTATTTTTATGATAATCAAATTCAGGAAGCATATTACTTTCCTCCTGCTCTCTATGAAAAAAGTATCGTATAGTTTGGAGCTCAAGTACTTAACGTTCATTGAGTGGGTCTACAGGAGAGACTCTTGCTTTGAAAATCTGTGATTAGAATTAAAGTACTGAAGAAAAGTGCTTAGGCTAAGTAGAAAGTATAAGATAGAGGGAATCTTGTAAGTGCAAGTGTGAAAGAGGTAAAATAGATACACTAGTTGCTATATTAACATGAGCAAATGGCAAGTGTTCCTTCTTCTTGTTATTTTTTTTAAATGAGTTGGAGCCCTGCTCTGTTGCCCAGGCTAGAGTTCAGTGGCGTGATCTTGGCTCACTGTAACCTCCACTTTCTGGGTTCAGGTGATTCTCCTGCCTCAGCCTCCCAAGTAGCTGGGATTACAGGTGCACACTACCATGCCTGGCTAATTTTTGTATTTTTAGTAGAGACGGGGTTTCACCATGTTGACCAGGCTGCTCTTGAACTCCCAACCTCAGGTGATTTGCTCCCCTTGGCCTCCCAGAGTGCTGGGATTACAGGTGGGAGCCACCACGCCTGGCCCCTTCTTTTTAAATATGCATTGTTTCTATAATAAATGGCCTCTGTGTCCTCTATGATCTCAAAAAATGTTTCATTGTATTTTTATTTTTACATTTATCACCTTGTATTTTTAATCTTTTAAAAAGTGAAATGAGACTGAATTAGTCTGCTAGGGTTTCCATAGCAAAATGCCATAGACAGGTAGCTTAAAAACAAATTATTTTCTCAGCGTTCTAGAGGCCACAAGTTCAAGATCACAGTGCCCTCAGGGTTGGTTTCTAATGTGGGCTCTCTTCCTGGGTTGCAGAAGGCTGTTTTTTTGCCATGTCCTCACATGGTCTTCTGTGTGTGTGACAGGGTGAGAGAAGGAAAGAGGAGGTGAAGCTCTGATACTTCTTCCTCTTACAAGGACGCTAGTCTTAAACAGATTTCACTTTTACCCATATGACCTCATTTATTCTTAATGATCCCTTTAAAGGTCCTATCTCTAATTCTAGTCACATCAGGGATTAGGACTTCAATATATGAATTGGGGGGAAGGAACACAGCAGTTCATAGTAATGACAGAAAAAGTACACAAAGTAGAAATGTATAGCTCAATTAATTATTCTGAAGAACACCAGTGTAACCATCCCCCAGATCAAGAACTAGAACATTGCCAGCTCTCTGGAATCTCTACCAGTTCAACTTCCCAGTCATCACAACTCTTCTTCTACCTAGAGATAATTGCCAACCTTATTTTATGGCAATAATTTTCTTGCTTTGTTGTATAGTTTTGCCATCTAAGTTTGCATCGTATAAGGAATGTGCGATCTGCTGCAGTGTCTCTCTTTTTTTTTTTTTTGCATTACTGTTTGTTTTTTAATTAATCTCACCAGAAAGTTATCATTTTCATTAATATTTTCAAAAATTCATGTTTTTGTTTTTCAGTCTTCATTATACAATGTTTGTTTTGTACTTTGTGGATTTCTGTTCTGCTCTTTATTTTCTTTCCTTCTAGTTTCATGAAGTTTGGCTGTTTTGCAGTTCTCATTCTAATTTTATCAGATTCTTAACTCATTCTTTCCCAGCCTCCTTTTTTTCTTTTTGAGACTGGGTCTCGCTTTGTCACCCAGGATGGTGCAAACATGGCTTATTACCACCTTGAATTCCTGGGCTCAGGTGATCCTCCTGCCTCAGCCCCCCACATAGCTGGGACTAATGGCGTGTGCCATCACGCTGGGCTAATTTTTGTATTTTACGTGGGGATGGGGTTTTGCCATGTTGTCCCAGCTAGTTTTGAACTACAAAATTCAAGCGATCCATGCAACACTTGGCCTCTGTCTCCCAAAGAGCTGGGATTACAGGGTGTGAGCCCTCATGCCCAGCCCTTGTCCATTTGAGCCTTTAAATTTTCCGCTTTATTCTTACACTGTGTTCACAAATTTTGATATGTGGTACTTTTGTTGGCATTTGATTTTACAGAAATACTTACAAATTTTGTTGTTTATTGATTCTGCTGGTTTTTCTTCGTGTCACCTTATTTTCTCATGTACTTGTTTACATCTTTGTGTGCTGGGCCCTTCATTTGAAAAATTAGTTTAACTAACTTGATGTCTGGGGTGATTTATTTATTTATTTATTTGCCATAGAGGATTTTTATTTCTTTCATCCAGGTGCCTGGTGATAGGGATAGTCTGATTCACTACCCATTTCTTAGTGTGATTTGAGGTTTTCTAAGCCATAGATAACTCAAAGCTGGAGTGCAGATCCTAGGTTTGGACTTTGTTAGATCTATTCTGTGGCTCTATTTTGTGGAAGCCAACAAGCATATTGCTTGGCCTTTCAACCCAATAAAAGTAGCTGATAGTGCTCTGCTTATTTATCTCCCTGGGTTTCTCACCTTTTCAGATCTTGGCTCAGTAATTCTTGTCTGTCTTGTTAGTACATGACTTAAAACCCTCAAACTTAAAGTATATTTTATCTAGATTTTTTTGTAAAGAGCTGGCAGGTTTTTTTTTGTTGTTGTTTCTTTGAGACAGAGTCTCACTCTGTCGCTCAGGCTGGAGTGCAATGGAATGATCTCGGCTTACTGCAACCTCTGCCTCTCAGGTTCAAGCAATTCTCCTGCCTCAGCCTCCTGAGTATGGGTGCATGCCACCATGCTGGCCTAATTTTTTATATTTTTAGTAGATGCAGGGTTTCACCGTGTTAGCCAGGATGATCTCGATCTCCTGACCTCATGATCCATCTGCCTCAGCCTCCCAAAGTGCTGGGGTTACAGGCGTGAGCCACCATGCCTGGCCCCTTATCTGAATTTTTAATTATCTTGGGAATTGTGGTGCTGTTCTGAAATATACAGGAAGCAGAAACTCCCACATGGTATTTTAATTATGTGTTTATATGTCTGTCCTTTTAGTGGGTAGCCTTAATATTTTTATTTATTTTTAGTATTTTGCTTCTGTAAGACTTATTGTTTATAACTCAGTTGATGATAACATCTGATACATAACAAGTACATAGAAAATATTGACTGGTTTTGGCTGGCTTTAAGAAAAAATTGTGAAGGTATGCTTTCCTTTGAGCCATAAAGGAAAATTGAGACTACAAGTCTAATTGTTTTATTTGTTGTACCTTCAGTACCAGACATAATACATTTGGATGTTATTGGCAGTGGAAAATCGTGGGATAATTTCATGGGGAATAACTACTTACTGCCTCTTAAATGTTGTTAAAGGAAGATTAATTTCAAAACTGTATGCAGGATAGATTACATATTTTGTCAGGATGCATTTTATAAGTATCCTCTAGTATAATAATTTTTAAAGTGTGGTCCCAGACCATTTAGCATCAGCATTACTTGCGAACTTGTTTTAAATGCAAATTATCTGATCCTGCCTCAGATCTTCTGAATCAATCAAACTATAGTGGTATGGCTAAGCAGTCTGCTGTAAAAGCCCTCAATTGGATTCTGATGCATACCTAAATTAATGAGCTACTTCTGTAACCGAATAAAACAGAATAAGATTTTGGTTTAGGTCCCTTAAAAGCTAAAGATTATTTATCCTTCTAGGATGAGAATATTCTTGGAAAATATTTAATGTAGTCCCAATGTTGATCTTTCTTTAGAATTAAATTTTAAGCCTCTATAAAGTTGTTAGGGTTATTAGAGCAAAATTATTACCTGAAATAGTTCATTGAAAAATAAAAACCTGTCTGTGTTGCACAGGAAAATGATATTGGTTTGATCGTTGACAATTACTGGCTTATTTCAATTGCCTTGCAGTATTCCTTAAGGGAGTGGATTATGACTTAACTTTCTTAATACAAATTTCATTAGAAGAAAATTCTCTATTTTTTCATTGTTTGGAAGGAAATATTTAACATATCCGATATGTTGGAACTTCTGTAGAATATTGCATAATCACAGAGACAGTTTTATTATCCATCCGTTTCCTAGTCAGCTTTAACATATTTTTTAATGAGGTGCAAGGTTACTGTGTTATGAAAATGTTAACATTAAGCCTTTTAACAAGGCTTTGTGTAGTCACTTGATTATTCACGTTTTGCTCACTAATTTTATGAGGCCCATTTGGCAAAGTGTTTTAATCCAGAGTTTAAAATTGTTCACTTGTAATTGGGCAGGCTTATAAAAAGGGACATATTTTAAATCTTTATCATCACCGTATAGCCATACTATACTTACTCAAAGTTTGGTAGCTATTTGAATATTTAACTATGTAGATTGGTACTTTGAAGGAAAAAACACTTTAACTTTTAATTTTAGCTTTAATATTTCTGCTCTTAAAAACCCAATATAGTAATATGTCATCTATGTATGTACATTGAGCATGCTTCTTACAGTATTTGTTTAACTTCAATTCTGTGATAACCTGTTGCATTCAATTACTTGTTTAAATAATTGGGCAAGTTTCCCTGAGTTGTAGACTGTGAAATGTTTTCAAGTTGATTTGAATACAAACTTTTTTCAAAGTAGGTAATATCACTTTGATCACAGAAAATTCCATGATCCTGTGACAAGTTTAATTTTAACAATGTAGCTTCTTGTGTAAACTCAATCATCTGGTAATATGAATTAGTTGCAAAGTGATTCTCTCTGTCTTCTTAGAGACTCACTGTTAGGTGTTTTCAGACTTGTAAAAAATCATTAATAGTTATAGTTAAAATCATGTTTAAAATTTTATTTGAACATGCAGCACTTTTTGCAGTGTGAAATTGAAAAATCCATTATTTAATTTTTACCAAAGGAAAAGTAGAGTTTTACATACGTATTTGGTGAATACAGTAAATATGTATGTTAGGTTAAAATGCAAATAGAATTTTATAAGCATTTTTGAAGTGTGTCAATTCTGTGATAAGGGGGGTAGACTTTGCTACAATTTATTACAAAGCTAAGTTGTGTTTCATTACTTATGTAAAATAGTGTTCTTTGTTTAGCTTCTTAAAGTGGTAGGAGGAATTGTGTAGTTCCATTGATTGGTTCCATGCAATGGAAATCTGACCTTTAGCAGATGTTTGAGAAATTGCCAGCACAGCATGATCAGCCAACAAGACAGTTTTCCCCTTGTTATTTGACAGGCCTTTCATGCTTTAGTAACATGCCAAAGAAATGTTTAAAATCTTTTTTAAAATATCACATACTTTCTAAAGTATTAATAATACATTGAAAAGCATTGATAAAATGAGATAGATTTTTCCTGCAATTATGGATTGCAATTCAGCTGACTTTTAAATGTTCACTGTTAGTTTTCTAAGGTAAATGCTGATTGTTTTGTGAATTACGTTTTACTTTGAGACTTAAAATATTTTTGGCTGTGCAGTTAATTGTTATTAGGGTTTGATGTGTGTTATTTTTTCCATGATCACGTTTTCCTTGTACAGTTTAAACATTGTTATAAGTTTCTCTTATTTTAATGTTCTTATTTAATTGCAAGTATCCTCTTTGGTTGTCTTTTTAATTTTTTGATATAAACTTGACTTTTTGATAGGGATTAAATGCATCACAGAGCATCATCCTATCTGGAACTTCTTGCTAAGAGCAGGATACTGCATGAATCCACTTTAAAGCCTCTTCTCTGAAGGACAGTATTTTTTTAGAGAATGAAATGGGTTCAGCTGTGTAGTTGTGAGAGTTCAGCAAAAACACTGTAAGCTCTGTTTTCTTCAACTTCATGGATTGAGTGTACAGGAAGGGGAAGGAGTTGCCTTAATGTTTAAGAATGAAGTGATGAATTGAGTATCAGCAGTTACCGGACTGTATCTTTTCCTGCAGGTGCTTATTTTCTGTAGGGCATTGCAGTTGCTTTTCATTGTGTTAGGTTATGGGAAGAAAGATTTTAAGGAAAGGTTAAGGAATATGATCTTACATAGTTTTGTTTTTCAGTTTTGTGACTGATTTGTATGTCTTTGATTTATATACTGAATTAGTTCTGCCAGAGAATTATGGAAAGTTTTGGCTGTGTCTATCACCTTAAAAAAAAAAAAGATTTTTTTAAAACTCATATTCAACATCAGGAGTTCCAAGAATATGCTGAATTAAAATTTAAAAAGCAAAGACGTATAATAAAGTTTTGCTGAATCCACATAAACTGAACTGATGGTTTGTAATACCAGTTGTATTACAAGTGAGAACTAGTTTCATGTGTTGATATATAAAAGCTTTAAAGGAAGCATAATTGATAATTGTTTCTCTATTATTGTTACATAATAGTTAATCTTTCATATTGGTAGTTTCTGATAAGGTTTTATTAGATGGGAAGGATTATATAATTTAGTAAACTGGCAGCTTTTAAAAACTAAATAGATAATGACACTAAAATTTATAGATTTATATTAGTCACATCCAAAGTCAATGGAGTTGTATCCTGAAGAGGATTTTGCCTTATGTGCTGTGACGAGTTGCAGAGTTGTCACAGCACATAAGGCAAAAATGCCCTTAAATTCAGTTCACTTTTAAGGTCTTGTTGGGAATACGAATCTATTGTTTGTCAGTTCATCCAGGATAGCTGTCTTTTTTTCCTCTGGTGTTGGAATACTTGGTTTTTTTTTTGAGACAGAATCTCGCTCCGTTGCCCGGGCCGGAGCGCAGTGGCCCAGTCTTGGCTCACTGCAGCCTCCGCCTCCAGGTTCAAGAGATTCTACTGTCTCAGCCACCTGAGTAGCTCAGACTACAGGTGCCTGTCAGCATGCCTGGCTAATTTTTTTTTTTTTTTTTGTATTTTTAGCAAAGACAAGGTTTCACCATGTTGGCCAGGCTGGTCTTGAACTCCTGACCTCAAGTGATCCACACTCCTCGGCCTCCCAAAGTGCTGGGATTACAGGCATGAGCCACCGTGCCTGGCCCAGAATAAATTTTTAATATACATTTTAATAGGATTTTTCTTGTATGTCTAAATAACTGCAATCACAGTTACCTTTTGAGTACAGTGCTCACATTATGAGAGTCGAGAAAATTATGAGGAAACAAACTCTAGCCTTATGGTGATCTGGTTAGATTTGAGATCTCTAAATTGAGATTTTAAAATCAGAATATATAGCACACAGACTCAAATACACATTTTAAAGTTAAAAAAATGAGAACCTTTACTAAGAATGTTTAGTAGATTCCGTTTTCTTAGTTCGTAATACTTTTAGAAATACACAGTATTGATAGCATACTTTTCAGAAATTCAGATATCTTTGTAAAAGTAGGTATTTTTCATTCTTTCAGTATTTATCAGTTACTCTTCACTATGGTTCTTTTTCAGATTTAAATAGAATCAAGTAACCTTTTATCTTCTTTGGTTCATCTGATATTTTTCTGTGTTTGCAATTTTGAAATTCTCTAATTTTTACTACAAACATTTGTGACTTTTTCGTTCAGCTTTTAATCTGAATTGAGGGAGAAATCCAGGGAGAAAAGTTTAAATACTTCCTAAAGTTAAAATATTTGCTTTATTTAGACTTCTTACCAAGGGCGGGGGGACCTTTTCCATTATCTTATCACTTGATAACCGTTTTTTGTCTCCTGGTTAAACTGAGGAAAAGTTACCTGGCAGCATGAGATAGCTATGAAGTGTCTTTCCCCCACCAGAAAGTAGTTTAGCAAAGTTATTTAAGACTTCCTCTTTCCCAGTAGTTGCCTACAATTTCCTACAGTGTGAGATTGTGTCTCTGTTTTGTAATTCTATTCAGGAAACCTATCTTAAAATCTATACATATTAAACTATAATGCATACATTTTAAGAATGTTATTTAACAGAGGTAAATTTATCATGAATACCATGTAATTAAGATAGCAAAACATAAAGAGAATAATAACTTCTTTTGGTATTCAACAGCAGACCAGTTAAAGTCCAGACATTTCTGTCTCCTCAAAATAGTGAAGGTTGCTTCTCTTTGACCTCTTTTCCTATTACATCTTTAAGAGATACACACATATTACATATGCTTTGGTAGGTGAGACCATCCTAAAATATATAAATTGTGTTGTATATCTTTCTATCTGCCTGATTAAAATGGCTTAAGTCTTTTTTTTTTTTGAGACAGAGTCTTGCTCTATCACCCAGCCTGGAGTACAGTGGCACGATCTCAGCTAACTGCAACCTCTGCCTCCTGGGTTCAAGCCATTCTCCTGCCTCAGCCTCCTGAGTAGCTGAGACTGCAGGTGCGTGCCACCACGCTCAGCTAATTTTTGTATTTTTAGTAGAGATGTTTCACCATATTGGCAAGGCTAGTCTTGAACTCCTAACCTTGTGATCTGCCCTCCCTGGCCTCCCAAGGTGCTGGGATTACAGGTGTGAGCCACTGACGCCCGGCTGGCTTAAGTCTTAATGTACACTAAACTACTTAGTTTTTCAATAGGAATCCCTCATACACTATGCTTTTTTTTTTTTTTTTTTTTTTTTTTTTGAGACGGATTCTTGCTCTGTCTCCCAGGCCGGAGTGCTGTGGCGTGATCTCAGCTTACTGCAAACTCCGAGTCCCTAGTTCAAGTGGTTCTCCTGCCTCAGCCTCCTGAGTAGCTGGGTTTACAGGCATAGGCCACCACACCCAGCTGATTTTTATATTTTTAGTAGAGATGGGGTTTTGCCATGTTGGCCAGGATGGTCTCTATCTCCTGACCTCATGATCCGGCTGCCTCAGCCTCCCTAAGTGCTGGGATTACAGGCGTGAGCCACCACGCTCGGCCTCATACACGGTTCTTAAGTGCAGTTGACACTTGAACATGTGGGTTTGAACTTGGAGCCTCATACACTGTTCTTAAGTGCAGTTAACACTTGAACACTTGGGTTTGAACTTGAAGAGTCAATTTATATGCAGATACTTTTAAATAAATACATTGCAAAATAGAGATTTGCAACAATTTGAAAAAACTCAGGTGAACCAGGTAGCCTAGAAATATCAAAAAAATTAAGAAAATTTTAAGTATGTCATAAATGCATAAAATATATGTACATCTTAGTTTTATCATTTGGTACCATGAAATGTATACAAATCTATTTAAAAAGTTAAAATTTATCAGTACTTCACATGCTAGACTGTAAGGCAAAGAGTTTAAAAAAAAATTATCAGAACTTTAATCCACACACACACGTGACGTGGCGCTATTTACAGTAGAGAGAAATATAAACAGAGATGCAGTATTAACTCATAACTGCATAAAATTAACTTTAGTAAATGCTGTGGTAATTTTTTAGCCACCTCATGTTTTTACTGTGGTGAGTTCAAATGTTGTGAATGTCTGCTTAAACTCAGTGTGATACTGACATCTCTATGTCAGCAGTTCACCTCTCCACTAAATAACACATTACAGTAAGAAATGATCTCTTGGCTGGGCCCGGTGGCTCACACCCGTAATCCCAGCACTTTGGGAGGCCAAGGTGGGTGGATCACCTGAGGTCGGGAGTTCAAGACCAGCCTGACCAACATGACCATCTCTACTAAAAATACAAATATTCATGCCTGTAATCCCAGCTACTCGGGAGGCTGAGGCAGGAGAATCTCTTGAACCCAAGAGGCAGAGGTTATCGTGAGCTGAGGACATGCCGTTGCGTTCCAGCCAGGGCAAAAAGAGTGCAACTCCATCTCAGAAAAGAAAAAAAAAAAAAAGTGATCTCTCTCAATGCTTGCATGATTGTAAAAGGTTTAGTGCAATCTCACAAACCTTGAATAATACAATGGGACAGAAATTTAGGGATTGATAAGTATAGTACTGTAGGTATATTTTCTCTTACGATTCTCTTAGTAACTTTTTTTCTCTAGCTTTATTGTAAGAATACAGTATGTAATAGACATACAAAATATTTGTTAATGTGTTAATGGACTGTGTCATTGGTAAGACTTCCAGTTAACAGTAGGTTATTCCTAGTTAATTTTATGGGGAGTTAAAAATTACACTCAGCTTTTTGACTGGGCAGGGTGTCCTCGGTCCCAACCCCTGAATTGTTCCAGGGTCAATTGTACATAGCTCTTCGTGTTTTTTAAAAACACATTTTTGGCTGGGCATGGTGGTTCAAGTCTATAATCCCAAGATTGGGAGGCTGAGGAGGATCACTTGAGACGAGGAATTTGGGGCTAGTCTGAGTAACATAGGGAGACCGTTGTCACTGGGGACTGAGGGGAGTAGGGGAAGGCTGAGCACAGTGGCTCACACCTGTAATCCCAGCACTGTGGGAGGCCAACGCGGGCAGATAGCTTGAACTCTGGAGTTCTCAGGAGTTTGAGACCTGTCTGGGCAACATGGCAAGATCCTCTCTCTCTTTTAAAAAAAAAAAAAAAAAAAAAAAAATCGCCAGGTGGAGTGGCTCACTCCTGTAATCCCAGCACTCTGGGAGGCCGAAAGGGGCAGATCATTAGGTCAGGAGTTAGAGACAATCCTGGCCAACACGGTGAAACCCCATCTCTACTAAAAGTACAAAAATTAGCTGGGCATGGTGGCGGGCACCTGTAATCCCAGGCACTCAGGAGGCTGAGGAAGGAAAATGGCTTGAACTCGGGAGATGGAGGTTGCAGTGAGCCAAGATCACACCACTGCACTCCAGCCTGGGTGGCAAGAGCAAGACTCCCTCTCAAAAAAATAAAATCAGTAACACATTTGTATCTACTCATGTAACTAGCACTTAGATCAAAATAAAGAATATTTCTCACTCACTGTAGCTAACCTGGTACCTCTATCCAGTTTATGCTGCCCCTCTGTTCTACTAATCTCAGTTCTATCACCAAAGATGAGATTTGCCAGTTGTTTAACTTAATAGAAATGGAATCATTCAGTGGCTTTTTACACTCAGTATAATATCTGTGAAATTTATTGTATTAGATTCCTAGGGCTGCCATAACAAATCACGACAAACTTGGTAGATGGAAACAACAGAAATGTATTCTTTCATTTCTCTGAGAACCAAAAGTCCAAAACTTCTTCCTTAAATGGGACATAGACTGATTAGTAACAGGATTTACTTGTCTTTTTCCATAAATGGTTACAATATTTTAAAGTAGGAATACCTAGGGTCTACTTGTCATCGGTTTCTGTGATAGATATTTGACAGTTCTTCCGGGCATTTAGAAAGGGGCAGTGAGATCTTTCAATATCCAGAGAAGACACTTCCTTATCTGATCTTTTTATTTATTCAAATATATATTTATTGATTACTTCCTGGGTGCCAGGTACTGTGTGGCTGAGCAGCCTAGACTTGATTCTATAAAGGAAAATTAAAAATCCCAGGACCCCTAGAATCCTTATGCAAAAAGAAAGTTAATCCTGGAGTCTGAGTCATGCAATAAAAAGGAGTAGTTGTTACCAACATTATGCATTAACCAGATCCCCCTTTAAACGTAAAAGGCATATGTGAAAGACTACCCCCACAGATCATTGAAAAGCAGATGCTCTGCTGGTCTTCCACAAACAGAAACATGCCAGTTATAACTTCAGGTCTGCAATCTAAGTCAAGCTGCTAAAACTAAGATCTGTACTATGCCATACTGATGTCATTTACAAGCTTGTCTTCTTAGGTGCAGAACAGAGACAAGAACAGTCATTCTTCCACTGACCCAGAGATGTGTGAATAATTGATTCTTCTTTTACTCACTTTTTCCCTCCATTCACCTAATCTTATGTAAAATATAGTTTCTACTGGATACTAATTAAAGTCTCACAGGAATTTAACCATTCTCCTGACTGCCTACTTGCTCCTCTTCCTACATACCTTCCTCGCTTTAAGGAAATGCATAAATAGGAAACCTCCTGAAAATCTCTTTGGAAAAACAGTTACATATGTGTTGGTTTTTCGTGAATGGGCCCTAAAGCTGGCTTAATAAACCTTGACTGGTTGAGACTTTGGCCTCGGTCACTCATTTTGGTTGCCAATTCCATACCTCCTGGAGTTTTTTGAGTATGGAAATTGCTTATGTATGTAGTAAGATTTTAGTTACAAATGGTTTATAATGACTGTGCTTTTGAAATGCTAGTACTTATTAAACATTAGTAATTTGTGAAATTAACCTGCATGAGACTTAAGAGAGAACATTAAAGCAAACATTTAAAAGTTTTATTTCTAAAATATCAGCACAGTTTTTGGTTAGCTACTTAGTATATGTTGACTTTTATTTTTTTTTGGAAAATAATGATATGTACTTGCCACTGATTAATCAGATACTCCCCAAGTTACATAAATCATTTCAGTACATTCAGGTTTGTATATTAGGTATCCTGTCAATTTTATCTTCTTTATGAAATCTTTCCTCAGGCCTTTGTATCTGTACTGGCCCTCCAGACCTCTTGATTTTATGTCACTATCATCCTGGTGATTTCCTTGCCTCTCTCTTTTGCTGGATTCTTTTCCTGGATTTCTTGTCTTAGTTTATTCTCTTGTATTGATGGAGTATATCTTACTTTTTTTTTTCTTAAAGAACTACCTTTAGGATATACTTGATGGCCTATTCATCTGAAAATATTTTAATTCTACCCTCAGACTTGACTCAGACCTCACTAGATATAGAATTCTAGATGAAAGATTAGAAATGATTTTTTCTCAGAATTTGGAAAGCATTAATCAGTGACTTCCAGATTCTGAATTTGCTTTTGAAAAGTCAGTCATATGCCATTCTGATTTTTGATCTTTAATGTAAACAAAATTAGGGGGATCTTTTCCTGTGTCTCTGCTTAGAAATTTTATAGTGACATTCCTAGATGTACATTGATTTTTATCTGTTGTACTTAGCTTTTGAGGAGTTGCTTTTAAGTTTTGAAATTTATGAGTTTTAGTTCTGAAACGTTTTTCTGAATTGTTTCTAAGATTCTCTCTTTTTTCCGTTATTTTTCTCTTTCCTGAAACTTGTGTTGGGATATTGAACCATACCAATCTGATTTTCCCATTTGTCTTCTATAGCCTTTATGTGCTAATTACTGGGAAATTTTTTCACTTTCCCTTTCTAAACCTATTGTATTTTTCATTTGTGCTCTCATAATCCAATTTGCTAAAGATTTTTTTCTGTTTTTTTTCCCCTCCAAATCATTATATTTTGATATCATCTTTTTCCTTTTGATTATGGTATTTTCCTCTTATCTCATTGAAAATATAATTTTTTAAATGTTTTATTCTCTTGGGTCTGTTTTCTTCCTGTCATGTTTTTCTCTATGTATGTTTTAGTCTGTATTTTACATCTTGTGTTTTCCTCATGTGAAATTTCTGACAGTTCTTCTTGACTACTCATATGTAATAGAGTAACACTAAAAAAGTACAATGGAAGTTCTGAGCATGTGGGTGGAATTTGTTGGATGTCATCTTATGTGTCTAATATCTGGTCATTTCCATAGGGGAACTTAATGTTTGTGTATTTAGATCTTTTAAAGTGGTTAGGTTTCCCAAATAAATCTGTCAGTGTTTTGTTTAGCTTTCAGAGTTATGCCCTATGAGGGAAGAAGACTGAGGATGAAAGGAGGGTCTAGTCCTAGACATATTTCATTATGTCACCTTTCACTTAGTCCTTCTTCTGTTTTAGTGGTAATAATCTGTACCTCATCCTGCTTTAATATGCTTCTTGGTCCAAGGACCCACTGATAACCTTTTCTAAGAAATAAACCCTTTTTTCCTACCATAATGGGAAAGGAGATAGTTGCTAGGCGAGTGTCAGGGAAAAATCTGTGAGTCTAGCTGCTGCTTAAGTAGACTACGGTCAATCTTCCTGTTAGCCCTCCTTTACCCCTACTCAATTTTTGAACCTTTTGGGCATAGCTTATCTTTGTTTATTTAGCATATTAATCAGCTTTCCCTAATATTTGGCTTTAGATTAAACTTCCTTTTTTTTTTTTTTTTTTAAACTAAGTCAGCTACCACTGGTTTTACTGTTATTTTAATATTAGTTTATTTTACCTGTCGTTTCAATCTATTGAAACCTTATACTCCTTGTCATCCAACATATTAGTTATTCTTCCTTGAGTCCTACATTCATTTCACAATTTGACTTTGGTAAACAAGTGCCTTGACTGAAGTGTAAGGATAGAGCCTGTGGAATATATTTGAAGACATTTTATCAGTTTTACTTTAGTTCTTGGTTAATATTATAAGTTATGGTTGTTTATCCCAGCTGTAAGTACCTGGTTGTGCTGTATTACTGAGTTTTTATCATTTTATTCCTAAGAATATTTTCCCATACTATTTTGCTCAAAAAAAAAAATCTAGTGTTGGATTAGTTACACTAGCCTACCTAAAAAAAAGAAATTTATTGATAATGAAAAAATTTAACATCACTTGTAGGAAAATAAAATTGCCTTTTGGTGTAGCCTTTTTTCTTTTTTCATGCCATTAAACCGCCTTATAAATAATAAGTTCTGGACTTTGATATGGACACAAATTGATGGATTGATTGTTAAACTTTTACACTTGAATCTTCTGTGATTCTTTGATATATATTTTCTAGGAAACGTGTTTCTTCATGTCCAAAATTGCATATTAGAAATTGTTCTCTTCCAGTATTGTTTTGCACACATGAGAGATGCATGCATGTCTAATTTAGGCCTGTGATTAGTTAAGCTCTATGAACATCATTGCTGATGTAGCCTGACAGCAGGAGGGAGAATATGATAATGAGAAAGGTACCAGTCAAAACCAGCACAGTGGCAAGTGTAATGGCCTTATAAGGGATCTTAGAAGGGCTTTTTTTAAACTGGAGGTCAGGGTTAGCCATAATCTGTGCTAAAGAGCCTTGAGTATTTCACTTCACTGCTGGGGATTCCAGTAGCCAGGCTGGTACAGGACGGCATCATAATACGCTGATACAGTTTGATATTAACTGTTCATACACCTGCATGAAAACAAGAAATCGCGGTGGGTGTGAGGGAGAAGGGAGATGAATGCTTATTCTTGGCAAAGAGGATTCGGAGTGCCTTGCCAGGCCACCTCCATGCCCATGGCTCACCCACTGTTGGCAGCACCCAAGGCCATATGGCACAGCCCACCTAACTGCCAGGCTGCTCCTGCCTACTTTTTTATTTTGGAGACAGAGTGTTGTTCTGTCACTAGGCTGGAGTGCAGTGGTGTGAACATGGTTCACTATAGCCTCAACCTCTTAAGCTCAAGCAGTTCTCCCATCTCAGCCTTCCAAGTAGCTGGTACTACAGGCATGTGCCACCATGCGTGGCTAATTTTTATATGTTTTTTTAGAGACATAGTCTTGCCTTGTTGCCCAGGTTGGCCATTTACCCACCTTTTAGTGGGGTTATTTTTTCTTGTCTAGTTGCTTGAGTTTCTGTAGATTCTGGATTTCATTCCTTTCTTTCCTATTTGGATGCTTTTTATTTTTTTTTCCTTGCCTGATTTGCCATGGTAGGGATTCCTAGCACTATGTTAAATGGTAATTAATGGTTAAATTTGTAATTAATTTGTATTAAATTAATGGTAATTTCATAGTTAATTTTGTGTTCATTTTTAGTACTATGTTAAATGGTAATGATAAGAGTCTCCTTAGTCCTTAGTGGTCTTTTCAGAGTCTCAGTCTTGGTAGATTTTGTATGTCTAGGAATTTATCTGTTTCTTCTAAGTTATGCAGTTGGTTGGTGTATAGTTGTTCATAATCTTCTCTTGTGATCCTTTGTATTTCTGTGGTATCAGTTTTAAATCAGTCTCTTTCATTTCTGACTTTTGTTTATTTGGAGTATTCTCTCTTTTTTTTGGTCTAGATAGAGGTTTGTTAATCTTTTTTAAAAAATCAGCTCTTTTATTTGTATTTTTTTAGTTCCTCTTTCACTTATTTCTGTTGTGATCTTTATTCCTTTCTTCTAACTTTGGACCCTGTTTGTTCTTTTACTAATTCTTTTAAGTGTAACATTAGGTTATTTGAGATCTTTCTTTTATGATGTATTATTGCTGTAAACTTTCCTCTTAGAACACTGTTGCTATATTCTGTATATTTTGATATGTTTTGTTTTCATGGTTTTTCCCCCCTCAAGTTAGTTTAAAATTTTCTTTTTAATTTTAAAGAAATGAATATTCATGTTTTCATGTATTTAGAAATTTATTGAAATTTTTCTTTATTGATTTCTAGTTTTATACTGTTGTAGTTGCAAAAGATACTTGATATAATTTCAAATTTCTTATATTTGGTGAGGCTTGTTTTGTGCACTAACATGTTACTGTCCTTCTTGAATCGTAGGCTGTGCTAAAGAGTAAAGGTAATTTATGCCTGCCAAGACCACCTGTACAGGCCATAAGAGGAGGCTCTGTCCTCAGATGTGCACCACAACCACACAAGGATTATTATGAGTTTTTAAATTAGAGATTCTAGTATTTAAAAATCAGGTAGTTTTATTCTCTTTTGCTTTTTGGTAGACTGACCATCTGTCTGCAGCTGTTACTATTAGGAGGGAGCTAGCCCTATCTCCTTTGCTAGAGGAGAAGGGGAATTTTAATTTTAGGTGATAGTACTTTTATAGTATCTTCTCTTTTGCTGTGGTGGTAGAACTGTAAGTTACTTGAAAAGACTATGAAAATAAAAAGGAAATTATGTAACTATATAAATTTAGGAATATATGGAATTTATCATAGATTTCCTTATTGACAACTTAGAATATTATTTCTTATTCCAAAAATATGCAGGTAGTAAGCAAGCTGTGAACCTTTGAGACTTAGTACATTTATTCTCCTTCTGTTGCTGTGGTCTGATTTTTTTTCCTCCCCTCCCTCGCAAATGTGTATGTTGGAATTCCAGCACCCAGTGTTCTGCCCTCATGAATGGTGTTAGTGCCCTTATATAAGAGGTTGAAGGAATCTGTCCTGCCACCTCCACCCTTCTCAGTAAGAAGGGATTTGGAAGAAATATTGGTCTAGTTTGTGTAACTTATATTTTAGAATGTCATTCTGAGAAAGGTTTAGCTTTTTTTTTTTTGGAGACGGAGTCATGCTCTGTTGCCAGGCTGGAGTACAGAGGCACAGCCTTGGCTTACTGCAACCTCTGCCTCATTCTCTTGTCTCCGCCTCCCAAGTAGCTGGGATTACAGGCGCGTGCCATCATGCCCAGCTAATTTTTGTATTTTTAGTAGAGACGGGGTTTCACCATGTTGGCCAGGATGGTTTCGATCTCCTGACCTCATGATCTGCCTGCCTTGGCCTCCCAAAGTGCTGGGATTACAGGCATGAGCCTCGGCGCCTGGCCCAAGGTTTAGCTTTTTATATTTGCAGTCTCCCTCAGCAACTCGAAATCTGTTTCAGAATAAAAATTGTTTGCCTTCTAAGCTGGGTGTGGTGGCTTTTGCCTGTATTCTAGCTACTCAAGAAGCTGAGTTGAGAGGATTGCTGGAGGTGAGTAGTTTGAGACCAGCCTGGGCAACATAGCAAGATCCTGGCTCATTTAAAAAAGAAAAACAAAAAGCAATAAAAAACAGTATTTAACATTAAAATATTTTTTACCTTCCTTTTCGTGTGTCATTAATTATCAGGTAATCCAAAATAGGTTCACACAAATGTATCCATGAGATATCTGGAGGAAGAAGCAGTCTGATATAATGTGCTGCTTCTGAGTGTTTCCTGCTGGCACTTCTGCCAGTTCTTCGTACTCCACAAAGCCCTGGGCTCTACTGGGCCCATTAATGTGCACAGACTTGATATACATGCCAAGGAAGGTTATGTCATAGGATTTGTGTGCACCATGGTACCTGTAAATACACAGTTCCTGTGGGGTGCAGCCTTTGGCAAGACTGTCCATCATGGTGTTAACCGGTTAAAGTTTACCCAGAGTCTTAAGTCTGCTGCCAAGGAGCATCTTGGAAACCACTGTCGGATTCTGGCGGTTCCAAATTATTACCAAGCTGGTGAAGATTGTACATACAGTTTCTTTGAGGTCATACTCATTGATCGATTTTATAAAGCTATCAGAAGAAATCCTTTATACCCAGTGGATCACTAAACCAGTCCAGAAGCACCAGGAGATATTTGAGGCCTGACATCTGCAAGCTACAAGCATCATGGTCTTGGAAAGGGCTGCAAGTTCCACCACACTATAGATGGTTCTTACTGTGTAGTTTGGAAAATGTGCAGTACTCTCCATCTCTACTGTAAATGCTAACATAAGTAATGTTTGCAAATTTATACCTAATAAACAATTTACATCAGTTATGTCTACTTGAAAAAGTTGTCTGTTAAAATTATTGAGATTGTTTCATGAATTTTATTTGAAATGATGAAATTTAAAGTGTTTAATTATTGAAGACTAAGTGATAGTGTATCTTGTTTCTAATAAGATAAACTCTTGTCTTTGCTCTTTTTTACTAAAGATTTCTGTATCAGCATTTAAAACATGCTGTGTCATATAATAGGTATGAAATAAATCTTTAAAAGGGGGAAATGAATAAAAGGGCTCTTACCTTGGCTCTCTCTGCCGGTGGCCAGAGGGCTTGCCCGTGGGCCAGTGAGTACACATCCCAGCCAAGCCCCGCAAGGGATGGCCTGGAGCACCCACCCTACTCTTCTGTGGCCTTGGAGCCTGGGGGTGGTGCTGGCTCAGGGTGTGAGTCAGGACCCCCCAGGCAGTGCTGGTCCTGGTCACTCCCTGGTCTGGGATTCTGGAGGTTGCTCTCGGGTGTGCGGCTGTGCTCACCAAGGCCGGGAAAGTTGTCTTCATCAAACCTGAAGACAGCAACCCCCTCTGAAAGTAGCTGATAAGGTGTGAGAGTGGGCATGGCGGTGGACATTCTCCAAGGAAAGGTGTTGCTTTCTCAGAGTGAAGATTGTCATTCTGAGTGCTCCAGTGCCCAGCTGCAAAGTTCCAGTTTTTCTAGTTTCAGAGGAAAGTGCTATCTTCTGCTTAAGTTCAACTCTTCCTGCTTTTGGATCCTCTCCAACATGTGTAAATATGTTTCATTGTTGAGACTGGGAGCGTATGATCTGCATCTCTTCCTTTTGGAGGTGATACCAGCGAATTACATATATTTAAGACAATGAAATGAAAGTTAGCCCTCTTTTTTGGGGGTGGGGTGGGGCTGGGGCAGGTGGAGTGGGGATTCTTTTTTTTTTTTTTTTTTTAAAGCCAGCCTCCTGAGTAGCTGGGATTACAGGCTTGCACCACCACACCCAGCAAAATTTTGTATTTTTGCCATCTTGGCTAGGCTGGTCTTGAACGTCTGAGCTCAGGTGATCCACCCGCCTCAGCCTCCCAAAGTGCTGAGATTACAGGCATGAGCCACCGTGCCCGGCAGGGGAAGTCAGGTTTCTTGCTGTTGGAGAAGATACAAATATGGAAGAGGGAAAGCTAGAAAGAACTCTGAGGTATTGGATTTTAATTGGAAGTATCACTGTGAACTCATTTTTAAAAATGTATATACGGTTAGATACAAAGATAGTTGTTTGTGTGTGCATATAGTAGGTAGGTATTTGTGCATATAAACACAGATACATTTTCTAGTTCTGTCTGTTGAGTATCTAATGCAATGGTATCCCATTATCAATGAGCACAACTGTCTCCCAGATCTTGTCTTCTAAATAAGATTGCCCAACAAAATAAACCAGGGCTCTTTGGAGAAATGGCTAATTTCCCAGCTGGACCAGTGAATGTATAAGATGATCCTGGAATCATCATTTTGTTGTTCTAGGAAGTGAAAAAGTGGTCATGGATTCACAGGTGGTCAAAGACATGGAAAACAACTGGAAGGAGTTCTTGCTGGCCAAATCTAGAACAATTTGAGCAGCAATACAAAGAATGTTATTGGCAGATTACCACCAAATGAGTAAAAGAGGAACCCATGAGTTGATTCCATACTGATGTAGATGAAGAAATCAGTGATGAATGCAGGGAAAATAATAGTGGAGAAGGGGAAGCTATTTACAGTAGAATGTGTACTAATAGATTAGGAATGATAAAAATGGAAATCACCATTTATAAATCACCATAGTGGGGTTAATTCAGGAGTTAGCTATAAATGGAGGCTCAGGGTGGTAGGTGGAGATTTGATGAGGAATGAGAGTGGATACCTTTCTTCAGGACATTTATCAATTACAAAGGAGAAAATGGAGATTTTCTGGTGGGAAAAGCCAGCAGATACCAGTGTGGCCAGGTAATGAGTTACCTGTCACCAGTGGAGAAAAGTTGAAACTGAGTCCCACGCAGTGTGCTGAGAAGAACACAGCCGCACTTCTGGGACTTCCCTGCCAGAAACCATGGTCTCAGTCTAGCCTAAGTGAACATCAGACAGACCCAGAACGAAGACATCCTGTTTTAACACTATTATGAGCAAGGAACAGTGGCTCACACTTTGGGAAGCTGAGGTAGGAGGATCCCTTGAGGCCAGCAATTCAATTGCCAGCCTAGGCAATGTAGCAAGACTCCATATTTACCAAAAAATATTTTTAAATTGCCCTGGTGTGTGGTGGCACATTGCCTGTAGTTCCAGCTACTAAAGTGGCTGAGGCAGGAAGATTGCTTGGGCCCAAGAATTTGAGGCTGTAGTCAGCTGTGATTGCACCACTGCACTGTAGTCTGAGTGATAGAGTGGTAATAAATAAATCTCAAATAAATACATCTGTCAGAAAAAATAGGAAAAGACTGAGAATTGTTCTCAAATAAATAAACTTGTCAGAAAAAAATAGGAAAAGACTGAGAATTGTTGCAGATCATGGGAGACTGAAGCGACATAATGCAATGTATGTTCTTGGGAGGTCCTAGACACAGGAAAAGAAATGTTGATGGGCACAGTTGTAGAAGCTTGGGTGGGGTCTGTGGGTTGGACAACATACTGTATTGACATTGATTTCTCCATTGGAAGGGTTGTGTAGTGGAGGCAGTCCTTGTTTTGGAGAAATAGAAACTAGAGTATTTGTGGGTGCTATGATTTGAATGTTTTCCCTCCAAAATTCAGATGTTGAAGCATAATGGCCAAGACCAGGTACCGTGGGTCATGCCCAAAATCCCAGCAATATGGGAGGTCAAGGCAAGAGGATTGCTTATATATAGTGTATATATACATATATATCCATGCATGGTGATGTGTGCCTGTAGCCCCAGCTAGCTACTTGGAGACTGAGGTGGGAAGATCCCTTGAGCCTGAGAGATCAAGGCTGCAATGAGCTGTGGTTGTGCCACTGCCCACCAGCCTGGGCCACAGAGTGAGACCACTAACAAAAAACTTAATGGTCAGTGTGATGGTATAAGGAGGTGGAGCCAAGAGTTGAATAGGCTTTGAGGACTCTTCTCTGTGGTTGGAGGTGGTGACCTTGCAGAAGAGGTTTCTGGCCAGGTGAGCACTCAGCATTCCTCCACTTATCAGCAAGGTAATGTCCTGGAAGCAAAGAGTAGTCCTTAACAGACATCAAACCTGTTGGTACCTTGATCTTGGTTTCCTCTCCTCCAGAACTGTGAGACATAAACTTCTCTTCTTTATAAATTACCCCATCTTTGTTACAGCAACACAAAATGGACCTGAAGCTATTTTTAAATTATTGAGAAAAAGACTAATGATGAGTGTCTGTGTAGATAGATGACAGAGAAAATGTGGAGCAAATGTGTGAGGCTAGCAGTAGGAATCTGGGTGGTAGAGATAAGGGAGCTTTTTATACTTGCATGTGTTCTCTAAGTTGAAATTATTTCAGGAATTACTTTTAAAAGACGGTATTTCCATTAAATGCCCAATTAAAAATGCATATTTGATTGAAAAAAAAGGTTTGTAATCTCATAACATTGTATCTGTGTACTATAAAAGCATTTTTGGGGGTAGGGGTGGGGACAGAGTCTTGCTCTGTCACCATGCTGGAGTGCAGTGGCCGGATCTTGACTCACTGCAACCTCTACCTCCTGGGTTCAAGCAGTTCTCTTGCTTCAGCCTCCCGATTAGCTGGGACTATAGGCACGCACCATCACATCCAGCTGATTTTTGTATATTTGGTAGAGACAGGGTTTTACCGTGTTGGCCAGGATGGTCTTGATCTCTTGACCTCGAAATCTGCTTGCCTCAGCCTCCCAAAGTGCTGGGATTACAGGTGTGAGCCACTGTGCCTGGCCAAAAGCATTATTTTAAACATCACAGCATTTGTTGAAATGAAACTTACATGTTGGGACTAGCATGTTTGTTTTCAATTTTATAAAAGGTACATTGAATTTAGAAGATTGATCTATAACTGAAATGAGGAATTGTATACATAAATAATATATCTACTGTGAAAAGCATTTGGGTAGAAAGGTTCAACATCTTTGATTAGAGTTTTTACTCCTATACCCCACTGTAATTATGATTTATGATTTCCATAAATTTTATGGAAAATGTATGCTCTATAGAACTTATATGGCAACATTCTGTCTTGACAAAGAATGAAACATATTTCTGATGTTTTTTCATTGAGTTTAAATATTCTATAAATATAAAGAAAGTTGATCTCCATGGGAAACTTCTGATTCACTTTCAGATAAGCTCTTTGTGTTTCATTTGAAGTCTGGGTACAGTTGCTCATGCCTGTAATCCTAGCACTTTGGGAGGCTAAGGTGGGCGGATCACTTGAGATAAGAAATTCAAGACCAACCTGGCCAACATGGTGAAATCGCTTCTCTACTAAAAATAAAAAAATTAGCCAGGAATGGTGGCAAGTGCCTGTAATCTCAGCTACTTGGGAGACTGAGGCAGGAGAATTGCTTGAAGCTGGGAGGTGGAGGTTGCAGTAAGGCAAAATCATGCCATTGCCCGCCAGCCTTGGCAACAAGAATGGGATTCTGTCTCAAAAAAAAAGAGAAAAAGAAAAAAAAGAAAAGAAACTAATAAATGCTAACAAAGAGCTTGAGAGGACTGACCATCTGATTTAGAAAAAAAAAGGTTTCATTTGTTAAAATCTTGAAGGTAAGTTGCAGTAGGAAAATTTGTTTTGTAAAATGTATATAGTTTTCTAAGGTAAACATATTTGTATAATCTTTAATATATAAAATCATTTTTATTATTGCTAACACCTTTTAAACCTGAAAATAATACACATTTAAATTTTATAAAAGTTACATCATCAATGCAGTTTTTATCATTGCTTTGCAAAATTTTCTGCTGTACATATCCCATATTGTTGCCTACAAGAAACAGATGGTATACAACTTCTAGTTTGCTAGTTTTTATTTATGTGACATTGGACAAGTTATTTAATCCTGTAAGCCTTCTCCTTTATTTCTAAAATAATGTCAACTGTGTATAATCTATAGGGATGTCCAAAATAATTAAACGACGATATTCATGAAGCAGTCAATATTATTTTAGGGATATCCTAGGCCCTCGACACTTTTTTTAAAAGACCATACGACATTTGTTTTAATATCTACATTCTGGAAAATGTTGACTTGGCTGATTTTTTTTTTTTTTTTTTTTTTTTTTTTGAGACAGAGTCTCAGTCTGTCACCCCAACTGGAGTGCAGTGACGTGATCTTGGATCACTGCAATCTCCGCCTCCCAAGTTCGGGTGATTATTGTGCCTCAGCCTCCCAAGTAGCTGGGACAGGTGCACCCCACCACACCTGGCTAATTTTTGTATTTTTAGTAGAGACAGGGTTTCGTTGGCCAGGCTGGTCTCAAACTAATGACCTTAAGTGATCCACCTGCCTTGGTCTCCCAAAGTGCTGGGATTACAGGCGTGAGCCACCCCTCCCGGCCATAACTGATTTTTTTTATGTTTTAGTTTTGCATACTCTAATAACATCTTCCTCCTACCCCTTCTCCTACCTTTATGTAATATAGTAAGTTAAGCTGTTCTTAGATTTCTCAATATAAGTGCAGCCCATGCAACTGAGAAATGGTTTACCAGGAAGAAAATTGAGATGAAGGGAAAGATAAGAATAATTGGAGCTAATTTTGTTCTTAACTTTATCTTATTTTTTTGGTCAAGACTTTCACTTTTTGAAAATCTTTAGTTTTATGTAGAAAGTAGTATGTATCTTTACTCTTAGAAGATTTAGGGAAATAAAGAAAAATTCGTGTACCACTCATAGACAATTTTCAACAGCATTTTTGTAAATTGCTTTTCTAGATGTATATATTTAATCAGAGAAGTTTGTTGTATCATAGGACAGTAAAAAGTTGTAGGTCTTAGTTCGGTTTGAGAAATTGGTTAAGCCAGAATATGAGAGAGTTGACCTGGAAACATAGGAGATGGATGTTGAGAGTGAAGTGTTTGAAACTGAGGCTCTGGAGAAAGTGTAAACTTGGGAGGCTAGTGGTTGAGATAAGATGGATGATCAGAGGGAGAATGGTCTGTGCAATGAAGAGTAAATAGGCTCCAAGTGTCGTAGGATAAGGAATTTAGAAGGGAAAAGAGTCATAAGTTTAGAGAGTTCCAGCCATAAACAGTATCCGTGAGGAAGAGCCAGGCAAGATGGTAAAGGCTGCAAAATTCAGAGAACAGATTGAGGGAATGGTGGATTTTTGCTGATACTATCCCATAGGTCATTTTGATAGGATTTCAGGGATTAAGTTTTAAAATGCTACAGGACAGAATTTTGATATTCTAAGATAGCCAAGAAAATAAACTACATGAGTAATCTTTAGCTGCGATTGGAACTCCTTTAATATTGGTGATGTTTTCAAAGGTGTTTGTAATTAATGATGCCACATTTTAGTCTCAGCAATAAAACATGATACAACAAAGGATTTTTTGTTTTCCCAAATGAAGGAATAAGCAAGAAAATGTTGGAGGATAAGGAGGGTGAGAGACTATTAACAACTAAAATAGCTCATTGGGCAATTAAAAAAATTATTAATATTGGCTTATATAAATCTCCTTTAAAAAATAATATCAGTAGAAAACAAATATCAGTATGAGGTATAATACAAGGCATGCTAGTACCTTCACTGGTGTTCCTGTTTTCAGTTTTAGTCCAAAATACTACATAAAGAGCCTTCAGAATTTAGCCTTTATGATGTTAGTTTTCTCATGTTAAAATAGCATCCATTTTTCCTCCCATAAGCTTATGGTGAAAAAAATAATGAGATAATATATTTGCAAACTCTTGTTATATTGCAGGTTAAATGTAAAATACATTGATGAAATTTCCACCAAGAGTATAAAATATAATGGGAAATGGATCAGTAAATAATGTATTAGTCATTATCTCTTATCAAAAGGTCAGTAATAGCTGGGCATGGTGGCTTATATCTGTAATTCTAGCACTTTCAGGAGAATTGCTTGAGGCCAGGAATTCCAGACCAACCTGGGCATTGTCACAAGACACTGTCTCTGCATTTAAAAAGTAAAAATATTAGCCAGGCTTAGTGGTGCACACCTGTAGTCCCAGATACTTGGGATGCCGAGGCAGGAGACTCATTTGAGCCTAGGAGTCTGAGGCTGCAGTGAGACATGCTCCCTCATGTCTCTTTGCCATAAGTCTCCACTCCCGGCCCTGGATCTGTTTTCTGTCAAGATAGTTTTAAGCCTTTTCTAGTATTGAAAATGTATAGAATTACAAAGTGTACTCTTTTGTGCCTGTGTTCTTTTTCTTAGCATAATACAATTTTTTTTGAGATTCATTTATGTTGTTTTGAAAATCACAAGTTCATTTTAGACATTCCATGGTATTGACAATACCATATTTTACTCATCCATTCATCAGTTTTTTTCTACTTTTTGCCAATTATGAATAATGCTTTTTTGGACACATGAGTACAAAATTTTATGTGGAAATACCTCTTTGGTACCTATCTAGGAGTAGAATTGCTGGGTTGTATGGCAAGTATACAGGCTAAATTTTAATAGCTACAATTTTGGGTATCGCATTCTGTGATACAGATTACTTACTTTGTGTTGGGGCAGACAAAATCTTTTATGGAAGTTACTGCCCATCAGTCTACTTCCTTGTAGAAATGAGTTGGTTATTCATTAAAACACATGCTATAAAGAAGAACTTAACTTTACCTTCTAATACGTATACATATGCATGTGTAAGCACATACATATATGCTGTAATATATGTATATGTAAGCACACATATGCTTACATATACATATATGCTGTAATATAAAGTTTCTTCTCCAGGTTTTGATAAAACTCCCAATGTTTATTAAAAGCCCAATTTGGGGCCGGGGGTGGAGGCTCATGCCTGTAATCCCAGCACTTTGGGAGACTGGGGCGGACTGATCACAAGGTCAGCAGTTCGAGATCTGCCTGACCAACATGATGAAACCCCGTCTCTACTAAAAATACAAAAATTAGCTGAGCATGGTGGTGCACGCCTATAATCCCAGCTACTCAAGAGACTGAGTCAGGAGAATCGCTTGAACTCGGGAGGTGGAGGTTGTTGCAGTGAGCTGAGATTGCACCACTGCACTCCAGCCTGGGTGACTGAGCGAGATTCTGTCTCAAACAAAACAAAACAAAACAAAACAAAACAAAACTCAATTGTAAGAAAAACATATGACAGATTTTTAAAGATAGACTTCATACATTATTTTAGATAGTCTGAATCTTCACTGTCCAATAGAATCACCTCTAGCCATATGTGGCTGTTGAGCACTTGAAATATAGCTAGTCTGAACTGTGAGGTAAGAGTAAAATATACACTGATTTTTGAAGACTTAATATGAATAGAAGAATAAAGTATTGCATTAACAATTTTTCTTCTGATTATATGTTGAAATGTTACTTACAATAAATATAGTTGCACACTTCTTTTCACTTTTTAAACGTGGCAAATAGAACTTTTAAAATTACATATTAGTGCTGGGCACAGTGGTTAACGCCTGTAATCCCAGCACTTTGGGATGCTGAGGCGGGCGGATTTCCTGAGCTCAGGAGTTTGAGACCACCCTGGGCAACATCTTGAAACCCCATTTCTACTAAAATACAAAAACTTAGCTGGGCATGATGTAGTCCCAACTACTTGGGAGGCTGAGGCACGAGAATCGCTTGAGCCTGGGAGGCAGAGATTGCAGTGGGCCAAGATCGTGCCATTACACTCCATCTTGGACTACAGAGTGAGACTCTTTCTCAAAAAATTAAAAATAAAATAAAATTACATATTGGGCTGTATTTCTAGCTCATGTTCTTTTTCTCTTGAACCAGCACTGTTAACAAACTTTCAAATGAATTTAGACTAAGTATTTGTATTCCATTGTTTCAGGCTGTCAAAACTTGTCTTAAATTGTACATCGGCCACATTGTACAACTGCAAATTAAATTTCTATATTTGTTGTATTAATTGTGGCAGTGCAAATAAAGGCTTACTTTTATATCACACAGTAAACACTGACCATTCAATTCATTATTTTTTTGCTTTGGTGCTTTGATCTTTAGAAAGCTAAGCCCTTCTGCCAGATGTGGTGGCTCATACCTGTAATCTCAGCACTTTGGGAGGCTGAGGCGAGCAGATCACCTGAGTTCAAGAGCTTGAGACCAGACCAACATAAAGACACCTTGTCTCTACTAAAAATACAAAATTAGTCAGGCGTGGTGGTGCATGCCTGCAATCCCAGCTACTCGGGAGGCTGAGGCAGGAGAATCACTTTAACTCGGGAGGCGGAGGTTGCAGTGAGCCAAGATCATGCCGAGATTGCGCCATTGCATTCCAGCCTGGGCAACAAGAGCAAAACTCCGTCTCAAAAAAAAAAAAAAAAAGAAAAAGAAAGAAAGATTAGCCTTTCTGACAACTATGAATGCTACTTGGCATACATTAATATAAAAAATTATACCTCTGAATTTATTGTGAAAACACATATAGCTTAGAATATTTACAGATATGGTCACATAACTGTAGGACAATATATAACTTTGAATGTAATTCAGTTTCATTTCATGTATCTTTTGGGAACTTGATAGTATCAAGAATGAAATTTACAATTGCAGGAACCATTATATTTTCTTAATTATTTTTTGCATGTGAATTCTACATTTACATCTTTTCATTTATACTCTCAAATGGTAGCATAATACCCAAGATTCCATAATCTCTATGTAGAAAAAGTTTAAAAAGAAGATTGCTACTTCATCTGTGTGATATAGAGGTATCAGTACAAAGTATTTTAATTAAAACCTTTAGGTTTAGATTTACTCATTATGTTTTTGAGGCAGAGTTTCACTCTTATCACCCAGGCTGGAGCGTGATGGCGCAGTTTCAGCTCACTGCAACCTCCGCCTCCTGGGTTCAAGAGATTCTCATGCCTCAGCTTCCCGAGTAGCTGGGTTTACAGGTGCCCACCACCACACCTGGCTAATTTTGTATTTTTGGTAGAGACAGGGTTTCTCCATGTTGGTCAGGCTAGTCTAGAACTCGCAACCAGCTGGGCCCTCTTTTATTAGGGTTTTCATTCCATACATTAAGGCTCTGCTCTTGTGTCTTAGTCACCTCCTGAACGTCCCACCTCTTAATACCATCCCAGTGGTGACTCTAGGTTTCTACATACGAATTTTAGTGGAGGACATAAACATTCAGAATATAGGAAATATAAAACAATCCCCTAAAGCTTCATAATGCACACTCTTTTCAAGTGCACATGGTACGTTCATCAAGACAGATTCTATGCTGGGCCATGAAACAAGCCTAAATACGTTGAAACAGACAAAATTAATACAAGAGTATATTCTTGGACCAAAGTGGAATTAAATGAGAGAGCAGTAACAGTACAAGAGGCCTAGGTGGAGGGGCTTCCTTGAAGCCAAGAGTTTGAGATCAGCCTGGGTAATGTAGTGAGATCCTACTCTATAAACAGAAACAAAAAGTACAGTGTTTAGAAGGAAACCCAAATATTTTTACATTAAACACGACACTTCTCAACAACTGTGGGCCAAAGTAATCACAAGGAATATTAAAAGTCATTTTGAACTGAATCATAATGAAAATAAAGCAAATTAGAATATGCCAGTTCATTGTCAACTGGAATTAGAAATGTATACCTTCAAATACTTAGAATAGAATAGAAGGGAGGTTTAAAAAAAAATCATTGCCCCAAAGATCTACTTCAAGAGAGGAAAAGAGGCCGGGCACAGTGGCTCACGCCTGTAATCCCAGCACTTTGGGAGGCCAAGGCGGTGGATCTCCTGTGTTTCTATAGCTCCTTTCTCACCCCTACCTTTACTCCTACATTTGCCTTTTTAAAGCAAAAAGATTAAATAAATAAAAAAGGTGGAGGTGAATATGTCAGAGAACTTAGCAAGGCTATTCTTCTGTATCTCTTAAGGAAATAAGATCTGGGAACCAATTTGTGCCATGATAATGGAGTATAAATGTAGTAACCTCTGGCCCACAGCATGTTAGGATATAGAGTCTGTGTTTTAGATTTTTGTGTCATTCTTCTACTCTATTCCCAAAGGCATGCAAGATTTAGACTGTATGGTGTAATCTTGGTATAATCTCTCTCTCTCTCTCTCTCTCTCTCTGCGTGTGTGTATGTGTATCATCATTGCCTTTGGGGGAAGGGAGTGGCATGTTTTTTAAAAAATCATGTTCATTCTCCCTCCTATACTTCTATATAGTTAAATTGTCTACTTACACAGTTTGTTTTTAATTAGTGTAAAATTTACTTAATTTTTAACAGTTTGTAAATTAGGACAGGCTGGGTGCAGTGGCTCATGCCTGTAATCCCAGCACTTTGGGAGGCCAAGGTGGACAGATCACCTGAGGTCAGGAGTTCGAGACCAGCCTGGCCAATATGGTGAAACCCTGTCTCTACTAAAAATACAAAAATTAGCTGGGCGTGTTGGCAGACGTCTGTAATACCAGCTACTTGGGAGTCGTGAGTCAGGAGAATCGCTTGAACCTGGGAGGCGAAGGTTACAGTGAGCCAAGATGGTGCCACTCTACTCCATCCTGGCTAAGAGTGAGACTTTGTATCAAAAAATTAAAAATAAATAAATAAATAAATAACAATAAATTAGGACAAATGCAGTCATGTAACCATTGCCACAGTTAAGCTATAGACCAGTGCAATCACTCCCCTACAAAATTACTTTTGCTACCGTTTCTTTGTAGTCAAACCTTCAGGTGTCTTTGTCTTAGCCCTGAACAACTATGTAGTTTATTAGATTTTCTTGTCTCTTTCTGGGTGCCTCATGAATAGAATCATACAGATGTAGATTTGAGTCAGGCTTCTTTTAATTGTACTAACACATTAGAAATTCATCTTTTTTGTTCCATATATCAATAGTTTATTTTTGTTTATTGCTGAGAAGTAGTTCGTTATCTGCTACAGTTTATTTGTCCAACTTCATTTTGGGGACATTTGTTTTTTTTCCAGCTTCTGTCTATTAAAAGTAAGCCTGCTTTAATCATTCACGTACAGGTTTTTGTGTAAATATAGGTTATTTCACATGGGTGAATATCTAAGTCTAGAATTACTTTTATTAAATAGTTTATCATTTTTCATTCCCACCAGTACCCAGGGTTAGTTGCTTTGTATCCTTCCCATTCTTTTGGGAAGTTTTAAAAATTTTAGTATTCTTTTTTTTTTTTTTTTTTTTTTTGAGACGGAGGCTTGCTCTGTCGCCAGGCTGGAGTGCAGTGGCACAATCTCAGCTCACTGCAACCTCCACCACCACCTGGGTTCAAGCGATTCTTCAGCCTCAGCCTCCCGAGTAGCTGGGACCACAGGCGCATGCCAACACGCCTGGCTAATTTTTGTATTTTTAGTAGACATGGGGTTTCACCATGTTGGTCAGGATGGTCTCAATCTCTTGACCTTGTGACCCGCCCACCTTGACCTCCCAAAGTGCTGGGATTACAGGCATGAAAAATTTTAGTATTCTAATAGATATGTAGTAGTATCTCATTGTGGTCTTTATTTGTATTTCTCTAATTAATGATTTAGAATATCTTTTGATGTGCTTATTTGTCTTCTTTGGTGAAGTGCACGTTCAAATCTTTTGCCCATATTTTTGGATTCGTTTTTTTCCTTTCATTGAGTTTTGAAAGTATTTTATATATTCTCGATACAAGTCTTTTGTGAAGGACATGATTTGTAAATATTTCCTTCCAGTTTGTGGTTTGTCTTTATTTTATTAACATTAATTTTCACAGAGTAAAATATTTCTAATTTTGATGACATCTAACATAACATTTTTTATTTTATGGATTGTACTTTTGATCTCATTTCTAAGAATTCTTTGCCTAATCCAGGGTCATGAATATTATATTTTCTTGGACAAAGTTTTACCTTATACATTTAAGTCTGATTTACTTGACTCTAATTTTTGTATACGGTGTGAGTATGGATTGAATATTTTTTCCCTGCAGATGTTTATTTATCGCAGCATCATTTGTTGAAGAGAGACTATCCATTCCCATTTGAATTACCTTTGCACATTTATTTTAAAAATCCAATTATCAGTTCAATTCTGTTTGGATCTGTTTCTGGACTTTATTCTCTTATTGATCTATGTGTCTGTCTTTTTTGCATATACCTTTACTCTAGGTTTTTTTTTTTGAGATGGAGTCTCATGTTATCACCTTGGCTGGAGTGCAGTGGTGCAATCTTGGCTCACTGCAGTTTCCACCACCCAGGTTCAAGCGATTCACCTTCCTCAGCCTCCTGAGTAACTGGGACTACAGGCGCACACTTTTACTCCTGGCCGATTTTTGTATTTTTACTAGAGATGGAGTTTTGCCATGTTGGCCAGGCTGTTCTTGAACTCCTGTCCTCAGGTGATGCACCTGCCTCAGCCTCCCGAAGTGCTGAGATTATAGGCATGATCCACTGTGTGTGGCACAATAGCTTTATATGCAGTCTTTAAACCAGGTAGTATGAACTGTGCAACTCTTTTGTTCTTTTTCAAAATTATTTGGCTAGTCTATTTCCTCCCCTCATGTAAATTTTAGAGGGTACACAAAATTTGTGTATATATTCCATATTTTCTTCACCTATTTGTCTGTTGACACTTAGGTTGATTCCATATCTTGGGTATTATGAATAGTGCTACAATAAAATGGGTGTGTAGGTATCCCTTTAATGTGCTGATTTCTTTTCCTTTGGATAAATAACCAGTAGTGCAATTGATGAACCGTATGGTAGTTATATTTTTAGTTTTCTCAGAAGTTCCCATACTGTTTTTCTAATGACTATACTAATTTATATTCCCACCCTCAGTATATGAGAGTTCCCTTTTCTCCACATCCTCACCAGCATCTACTTTTTTTTTTTTTTTTTTGTCTTTTTAGTAATAGCCTTTCTAACTGGAGTAAGATCTCATTGTGGTTTAGATACATGCATTTCCCTGATGATTCATGTTGTTTTGGGCATTTTTTTCCGTTTCACTTTAGAGACAGGATCTCACTCTGTTGCTCAGGCTGGAGTGCAATGGTGTGATCACAGCTCACTTCAGCCTCATCTTCTCAGGCTCAAGTAATTCTCCCACCTCAGCCTCCTGAGTAGCTGGAACTACAGGCATCCACCACCACATCCGGCTAGTTTTTTGTATTTATTATAGAGACGGGGTTTCGCCATGTTGCCCAGGCTGGCCTCAAACTCCTGGGTCTAAGCAATCTCCTTGACTTGGCCTCTGGAAGTGCTGGGATTCCAGTGGCTGAGCCACTGCACCTGGATTCATTTTTTTCATACACCCTGTTGGTTATTTGTATGTTATCTTTTGAGAAATGTCTATGTACTTTGCCCACATTGATGTGTGTGTGTGGGGTTTATGTACAAAATTTTTGCCCACTTTTTAATAGGATTTAAAAATACTGAGTTGTTTGAGTTTCTCATATATTCTGAATATTATTAGTCCCTTGTGGGATGAATAGCTTGCAAATACTTCCTTCCATTCATCAGGTTGTCTCTTCATTCTGTTGATTGTTTCCTTTGCTGTGTGGAACTATGCTGTTTAATAGTTCCATTTATCTATTATTATTATTATTTGTATTGTCTGTGCATTTTCAGGTCTTAGCCATCAAATCTTTGCATAAATCTGTGTCCTGAAGTGTTTTCCCTATGTTTTCTTCTAGTAGTTATATAGTTTTCAAGTCTTAGTTTAAGTTCTTAATCCATCCTGAGTTGATTTTTGTATATGGTGAAAGATGGGGTCCAATTTCATTGCATGTGGATATCCAATTTTTCATGTACGAATTATCGAAATGGTTGTTCTTTTCATAATGTGTTGTATGTTCTTGGAACCTCAGTGAAAAATCTATTGGGTGTAAGTGAGACCGTGTTTACGAAATTTTAATGAGGAAATTATGATAGTGAAATAAATCAGTAGTTTTAAGTACATGTTATACTGTTAGCAACTTTTGCTTTTGGTGAAAACCCTGGTTAGTACATGATTTTAATTTAACTAATACCATCCTGTTTTGGCTTCTGTAGGCTTGTAATATATCTTAAAGTCAGGTAGTGTTGTGTGATTCCTTCAGCTTTGTTATTTTTGATCAGGATTGCTTTGGCTCCTTAGGCTTTTGTTTAGTTCCATATGAATTTTAGGATTGTTTTTTCTATTTCTGTGAAAAATGATGTTGGTATTTTGATAAGGATTACATTGAATCTTTATATTGCTTTGGGCAATAAGATTATTTTAATGATGTTAATTCTTTTTCTTCATGAGCATGGATTTCTTTCCATTTGTTTGTGTCTTCAGTTTCTTTTGTCTGTTCTGTAGGTTTCATTGTAGATATCTTTCCCCTCTTTGGGCGCATTCATTCCTGCGTTTTGTTGTTGTTGTTGTTGTCGTCGTTTTTGTAGGTATTGTAAATGGAATTGCCTTCTTTATATGTTTCTCAGCTATTGCATATAGAAATGCTACTGATTTTTGTATCTTGCAACTTTACTGAATTGATGAGTTATATGAGTTTTTGGTGGAATCTTTAGGTTTTCCTAGATATACAGTCATGTTATTCTCAAAGAGGGACACATTGACTTCTTCTTTTTTAATTTGGATGCGTTTATTTCTTTATTTTGCCCGATTGCTCTAGCTAAGACTTCCAGTATTATGTTGGATAGGAGTGAAGAGAGTTGGGGCTTTGCTGTTTTGTTCTAGTTCTTAGAGGAAAGGCTGTCAGCTTTTCCCTATTCAGTATTATGCTAGCTGTTGTTTGTCATAAATAGCCTTTATTATGTTGAGGTATTTTTCTTCTGTGCTTAGTATGTTGAGAGTTTTTATTATGAAGGGATGTTGAATTTTATCAAATACTTTTTTCTGCCTATTGAGATGATCATGTGATTCTTGTCTGTCATCTTACTAGTGTGATCTCTTGTGACTCTTAATTTACATATATTGAACCATCCTTGCATCCCTGGGAAAAATTTTACTTGATCATGATGTTTTTGATGTGCTATTGAATTTGGTTTTCTATTGTGATGACAATTTTTGTATGTATCTTTATCAGAGATAGTGGCCTGTAGTTTTGTTGTTGTTGTTGTAGCATTCTTGTCTGGTTTTGGTATTAGGATAATAAAATGCTGGCCTCATAGAATATATTAGGAAGAATTCCCTCCTCTTCAGTTTTTTGGATGAGTTTGAGGAGAATTGATGTTAATTCTTTCAAAGTTTGATAGAGTTCTGCAGTGGAGCCGTCTGGTCCTGAACACTTCTTTTTTAGGAGATTTTTTACTACTAATTTTATTCATTACTTGTTTTTAGTTTGTTTAGATTTTCTGTTTCTCTCTGATTCAGTCTAGGTGGTTGTATATGCCCAGGAATTTATCCATTTCTTCAAAGTTTTTCACTTTGTTTGTGTATAGTTGTTCATAATAGTCTTTGATGATCTTTTGTATTTCTGTGGTATCAATTGTAATTTCTCCTTTTTCATTTCTGATTTTGTTTATTTGAGTATCCTGTCTTTTTGTTGTTGTTGTTTAGTCTCATAAGCATTTAATCGATTTTGTTTATCTTTTCAAAAAATATTTTATTGATCCTTTGTATTATTTTGTTGGTATCTGTTGCATTTGTTTCTTCGTGATGTTTATTGTTTCTTTCCTTCTGTTAATTTCAAGTTTGCTTTGTTCTTTTCTGTTTCCATGAGATGCATGATTGGACAGTTTATGTGAAATTTTGTTACTTTTTGGATATAGGTATTTATTAATTACAAACTTCCCTTTTAGCACTACTTTTTCTGTATTCTCTAGGTGTTGGCATATATTGATTTGATTTTTATTTATTGTAAAGTTACATTTGATTTCATCCTTAATTTCTTTCTTGACTCAATCGTCATTTAGGAGCATATGGTTTACTTTCCATGTGTTTATTATACTGGTTTCTAATTTTATTTCATTGTGGTATGAGAGATTTGATATAATTTTGATATTAAAAAATTCATTGAGACTTGATTTGTGTTCAAACATATGATCTCTTCTGAAGAATCTTCCATTGGCTAGTGAGAAGAATGTGTATTCTTTAGCTATGAGGTGAAATGTTCTATAAATGTTTCTTAGGTCCATTTGGTCTAATGTGCAGTGTAAACTGATGATTCTTTGCTGATTTTCTGTCTGTTAGCATGCAGTGAGTTTTTGGAAAAAAAAAAAAAAAAAAAGAAATTCTGTCCAGATGACTAGATGATCTCTGTAATGCTGAGAGTGGGTTGTTGCAAACCCCAATTATTATTAGACTCTTTCTTTCCATTTCTTTTTTTTTTTTTTTTTTTTTTTTTTTTTGAGACATTGTCTTACTCTGTCACCCACGCTGGAGTGTACTGGTATGATCTTGGCTCACTGCAACTTCTGTCTTTTGGATTCAAGCCATTTTCCTGCCTCAGCCTCCTGAGTAGCTGGGATTACAGGTGAGCCACCCCGCTTGGCTAATTTTTGTATTTTTAGTAGAGACAGGGTTTCACAATGTTGGCAAGGCTGGTCTCAAACTCCTGACCTCAGGTGATCTGCCCACCTCTGCCCCCCAAAGTGCTGGGATTACAGGCATGAGCCACCACACCTGGCCTCCATTGAGATCTAATAATATTTGCTTTATACATCTGGATCCTCTGCTGTTTGGTACACATGTTTAGAATTGTTATATTTTCTTGCTGAATCAGTCTCTTTATATAATTACCTTCTTGGTCTCTTTTTACTGCTTTGACTTAAGTCTGTTTAATTGTCGCTACTTCTCCCCACTTTTGGTTTCTGTTTCATGGAACGTCTTTTGTATTCCGTTTCTTTCAGTCTATATGCACCTTTATAGGAGAGGTGAGTTTCTTGTGGGCAGCATATAGTTGTGCCATTATTTTAAATCATTTCAACTAGTCTGTATCTTTTATATGGACATTTTAATCTGTTTACAATCAGGATTATTATTAACATGTGAGGATTTAGTCCTGTGATTTTATTTATTATTTTCTGGTTGTTTTGTATATTCATTGTTCCTTTCTCTCTTCTTAACACTGTGTTTGGTGGTTTTCTATAGTGGTATCATTTGAGGCTTTTTGTTTGTATTTGCTCTACCAGTGGGGTTTATATTCTGCGTGTTTTCATGATGATGGATATCATTATTTCCCCAGTATCAGACTCTTTTAAGCATTTCTTGTAGATCTGGTCTAGTGATGATGAATTGTCTTGCTTTTACTTGTTTGGGAAATAGTTTATTTCCCCTTCATTTATGAAGGATAAAATTGCTTGGTATATTATTTTGACTTTTTTTTCCCCCTCCTTCAGCTTTTCATTTGTGAACACAGTGTATCTAAGACTTAATTTTCCTTGATCGGTATATTGTAATTTTCACCGTATATGCACTGAACACATTTTTAAATATTTCTTCATTTGTTGTTACTTTTTATTATCTTAAAATACTACTGTTCACATCAGGATCTAGAATATACTGGGTTATACAAACATATATGTAAGTATATGTACTTTTTTCTTTTTTGAGATGGAGTCTCACTCTGTCACCCAGACTAGAGTGCAGTGGCATGATATTGGCTCACTACAACCTCCAGGGTTCAAGCAATTCTCCTGCCTCAACCTCCTGAGTAGCTGGGATTACACATGCGTGCCACCATGCCCAGCTGATTTTTGTATTTTTAGTACAGATGGGGTTTCACCATGTTGGTCAGGCTGGTCTTGAACTCCTGACCTTGTGATCCATCCGCCTTGGCCTCTCAAAAGTGCTGAGATTACAGGCATGAGCCACCACGCCCAGCCAAGTATATTTACTTTTTTTTCGTCGTTTGCTTTATTGCACTTAGCAGATGCAGAATTGTTTCAAACAAATTTGAGGTTTTATGATAGGTGCAATGGCATGCACCTGTAATCCCAGTTAATTGGGAGGTTGAGGTGAGATTATTGCTTGAGGCAAGGAGTTTGAGACTAGCCTGAGCAATATAGCAAGATACCATGTCTGAAATAAATTTTAAAAGAAAGTAGTAGCTGGGACATGATAACACGTGCCTGTAGTCCCAGATGCTTGGGAGGCCATGGTGGGAGGATTGCTTGAGCCCAGGAGTTGGAGGCTACAGAGAGCTATCTTACATTATACTCCAGCCTGGGTGGCAGAGCAAGACCCTATCTCTTAAAAAAACAAACAAAAAAAGCCAGGATTGGGGGCAGGAAAGGTGTGGGATTTGTGACAACCTTGCATCTATTAAGTCTGTTGGTTTCGTTTTTCCAACCACATGTGGAAAAATATCTTCATTTTAATAATTACAGCAATATTTAAAACATTATTATTATTATTACATCTCTTATGTTGATGTAATATCAGTGATCTTTGATGTTAGTATTGTAATTCTTTTGGGGCACCAGAAGCCACACCCATATTAGAAGGCAAACTTAATCCATTAATGCTGTGCGTGTTCTGACTGCTTCACTAACCATCCATTCCCCTGTCTCTTCCCCTCTTCTTGGACCTCCCTATTCCTTGAGATGCAAGAGTATTGAAATCAATGTAATTAAGAATCCTATAGTGGCCTTTATGTTTTCAAGTGAAAGGAATAGTCACACATCTCTAACTTGAAATCAAAAAGCTAGAAATGATTAAGGTTAGTGAAGAAGGCATGTCAAAGCCAAGACAGCAAAAAGCTAGGCCTGTAGCACCACACAGTCAAGTTGTTATTGCCAAAGAACAACTTTTGAAGGAAATTAAAAGTGCTACTGCAGTAAACACAGGGATGATAAGAAAATGAAACATGGTTATTGTTGACATGGAGAAATCTTAATGCACCGGCTGACTCTTGTTAGGGGCTAAAATAACGGGTGACTTTTTGTTAAAGTCAGTGCTTATTGACCGTTCCAAAAATCCTAGGACCCTTAAGAATTATTTTAAATCTACTCTGCAGGTGCTCTGTAAATGGAACAACAAAGCCTGGGTGACAACGCATCTCTTTATAGCAGGTTTTTCTAAATTTTTTAAGCCCACTGTTAAAATACACTACTCAAAGAAGAATATTCCTTTCAGAGTATTACTGCTCATTGACAGTACATCTGTTCACCCAAAAGCTCTGACGGAGATTAAAGTTTTCATGCCTGCAAATACAGGTTATATTCTGCAGCCCATGGATTAAGGAATAATTTTGATTTTAAGTCTTATTAAGAAATACATTTTGTAAACCTATAGCTGCCAGAGGTGGTGATTCCTCTGATGGATATGGGCAAAGTAAATTGAAAACCTTTTGGAAATGATTCATTATTCTAGATGCCATTTGATATTCATTTGCCATTAAGAATATTCATGATTTATGGGAGGAGGTCAAAGTATCAACATCCAGGTGTTCAAGACTTTCACGGGGGAAGTCACTGCAGATGTGGTAGGTATATCAAGAGATTTCAAATTAAAACTAGAGCCTGAAGATGTGATAGAATTGCTGTAATCTCATGATTGAACTTGAATGGATGAGGCATTGTTTCTTACAGATGCTCAAATAACATAGTTTTTTGAGATAGAACTGAATACTACATAACCTTTGGTGATAATGGAGCCTCAGCTTGTGAGAGGATTGACTCCAGTTTCAAACGAGGTTCAGCTGTGAGTAAAATGGCCAACAATATTGCATGCCCTAGGGAAATCTTTCATGAAAGGAAGAATTAATAGATGTGAGGAACTTTATTGTTGTCTTATTTTAAGAAATTGTCACAAATAACCCTCCTTCAGCTACCACTACCCTGAGCAGTCAGCAGCCAAAAACACTGAGTCAAGACTCTTTATTGGCAAAAAGATGCAAGGACTCACTGAAGGTCCAGATGATTGTTACCATTTTTTAGCAACAAAAACATAAAAGTTAAGGTGTGTAAATTGTTTTTTATATTTTGACACTGGGTTTTGCTCTGTCACCTAGGCTGGAGTGCAGTGGCATGATCATGGCTCACTGCAGCCTCAACCTCCCTGGCTGAAATAACGCTCCCATTTCAGCCTCCCAAGTATCTGAGACCATAGGCACATGCCACCATGGCTGGCTAATCTTTTCATTTTTGTAAAGACAAGGTCTTACTATGTTGCCTGAGCTGGTCTTGAACTCCTGAGTTTAAGTGATCCTCCCGCCTCAGCCTTCCAAAGTAGGGATTACAGGCAGGAGGTACCACAGTCATCTAAATTGTTTTTTAGTCATAATGCTGTTATACATTTAATACATTAAAAATATAATTTTATATGCGGTGGGAAATCAACAAATTTATGTGACTTGCTTTATTATTATATTTGGTTTCTTTCACATTGGTCAAGAACCAAACCCTCACTGGAAAACCAAAAAAACTCATGTGATTCACTTTATTTTGATATTCATTTGCTATATTGCAGTAGTCTGAAACCAAACTTGCAATACCTCTGAGGTTTGCTTGTAGAGTGTTGCATAATGCTAATCTGAAACATCTTCTTTGAACTTATATATAGCTGATATTTTTACTATGTATATCCAAGTAAACGTGAAAAAACCTATTTTTCCTATAAACGTAACATTGCAGATAAAGATTGTGGATTACTTAGAAGTTCTAAAATTAAAAAGTGGCAGAGGTGGAATTATAATTTAGACTAAAATAATTCTTAGTTCTAATATTCTTACATTGAGATATATATATAATTTTAATAATATAGGTCTCCAAACCAAGTAACCAGAATACATTTTCTACTTTGAAGCAATCAGCTATGTGGAAGAAAAGGAAACATTCTTGTAGTAACTAATAATGCTTAAAGAGTTCAAGGGTGGCCGGGCGCGGTGGCTAACGCCTGTAATCCCAGCACTTTGGAAGGTTGAGGTGGGCGGGATCACGAGGTCAAGAGATCAATACCATCTTGGCCAACATGGTGAAACCCTGTCTCTACTGAAAAAAAAAAAAAAAAATACAAAAATACAAAAATTAGCTGGGCATGGTGGCACGTGCCTGTAGTCCCAGCTACTTGGGAGACTGAGGCAGGAGAATTGCTTAACCCTAGGAGGCGGAGGTTGCAGTGAGCCAGGATCGCGCTACTGCACTCCAGCCCAGGTGACAGAGCAAGACTCTGTCTCTGGGGGGACAAAATGATTCTTAGATATTTGGCTAAATATTTACCCACTTGTCCACTATAAAATAATTATTTTTGTTTTTCTTTTGAAGTAATTATTTTGCTTGACCTTTTTCTCACATCATCTTAATTCTTATAATAATAATCAGTACCCGTGGCTGTTAATTTCATACACACACAGGCACACACATACATGCATGTGTATATGTGAATGATCTTTGTTTCCTGAACTCCCAGTGTCATAGTGATTGGCTCTGATGTGCAGTTAGAAATATTTACTGAATGAAGTGTTCTTACTTTTTTTCTAGATAATTATGAGCACAGTGATTTATTACTAGATACAACTGCTGTATTTAAAATTTTTGATTTTTGCAAATTGGTCATTTAATTGTACTTGAGATGTGTTTTGCTCAGTGCTGATTTTTCTGGAACTGTATCGGGAGCTTTAGTTTGCTGCAACAACTGCCATTCTAGAGATGCAAAAACGATAAAGGCGTATTAATTCCTTTTTTTTTTTTTGAGACAGAACCTCACCCTATCACCCAGGCTGGAGTGCAGTGCTGTGATCTCGGCTCACTGCAGCCTCCGCCTCCCAGGTTCAGCCTCGAAGGTTCTGACCTCCCTGGGTAAGCCTCCTGAGTAACTGGGATTACAGGCGTGTGCCACCACACCCAGCTAATGTTTTTTGTATTTTTAGTAGCGACAGGGTTTCACCATGTTGCCCAGTCTGGTCTCGAACTCCTGACCTCAAGTGATCTGCCCACCTTGGCCTCCCAAAGTGCTGGGATTACAGGAGTGAGCCACCACAGAAAGCGTACTAATTCTTGCCCTCAAGGACCCTTTGGTCTAGTTAGTAAGACGGAATTAAGCAGACAGAAGGACCCAATGTAGGGGAATGAGAAAGGAGTTAATATTAAGTTACTGTATAATTAACTAAAAATGCATGAACTGGCAGTTTGTAAACTAATGGAAAGAAACTACTCCCCCACCATTCCTCACCCCACATAAACACTCATACACAGTAGGGGTAGGTTAGTTTCTCATTCAGTCCAGCCTGATAAAAAATCTTATCTGTGTTGCTATAGGCAATCCACTATGGGCACTATGTGTCTCTGCACTTTGTTGCTGGATGTGCTAAGAATACAATACTCTGACTGCTCTTAACGTGGACCATTTCTCAAAGTTGTGTGTGTAGTGAGCAGCCAGCTGTGAGGGATTAAGTAATAACCTTCCCTAAACAAAGAGCAGGCTCTCTTGCATTTACTGTCTAAGTGGTGAGTTCCACTGCCTTCTCTTCTGTAAGATAACTTACTATGTGCTCAGGTTTCGATTCTGGGCCCTTTGCATCCTCCTCATGGGACTTAACAGTCATGAGAAGCTGGCACAAGCATCATGATGATACTCTGATTGCTGGTTTTGCTCTAACTTATGAAGTCCCAGGAGTCTTGTTTTCTGCCAGAATCCATGAAACAGTAACGTGTATGTGGGGTGTGTGTGTGTGTGTTTAGTTGTCTGTATATAAATAAATTCCAAACCCTTCACTATTCTTGATAATCTCATATCTGAAGATGAGTTGGCTATACAGCAAAGGGGAAGAAGCAGAACTTGTTAGAAACACTGAGGACAAAAAAAAAATGTTTTTTTTTTTTTGTCCCCAGTGTTTCTAACAAATTCTGAAAACTGCTAGTAGCACTGTTTATGCAATATAAAGTGGATTTGGAAAGCTCACTTCATGCCGAAAACTTCAGGGCTTTGCGTTTGGAAAAATTTACATTGATTTATATCTTCAGTTTAGGAAGCTGTCAACAAACCTCTTGGCTCTTTAGGTTTTTTTTTTAAATAAAAAAATTGTATTTACTTAGAAACATTCAGAATGTCAACAAAACAGCTGCAGCTTTTTTTTTTTTTTTTTTTTTGCAATTAAATAGTGGTATTCAGTTAACAGAACAACAATTATTTTGTATAAGCTGCATTAGAGACAACTGAAGATGAAAAAACTACCATCCCCATATGTAACTAATTTGTGCTGTGCACCAAAAAGAACCTGCTTTAAATTTCCATGCCAATTTACAACCCCCATACTGTACCAGGCAAGGTTAGTGGCTATTGGAAATACCACCAGGACAGGGCTATCTAAAGACACATTTGGTAGTCTGTTAACTATACAAAAAAAAGACACAGTTTAAAAACAAATCTTAAACAGCCTTACATTTCAATTTTTTTCTTTAAAAGGAGTGAGTTGTGTACAGGGAGGTTGAATGCTTTATAGACAAGAAAAATAAACCTCGCTAGAACCAACTTTTCATCAACATCATCTTCTTCCTCTTCCTCCTCATCCTCTTCAGCTTCCTCATCTTCCTCCTCTCCCTTGTTTTTCTTACTTTTTTCAGCCTTGACAACTCCCTTTTTTGCTGCATCAGGCTTTCCTTTAGATCGATATGCAGCAATATCCTTTTCGTATTTTTCCTTCAGCTTCGCAGCCTTCTTTTCATAAGGCTGCTTGTCATCTGCAGCAGTGTTATTCCACATCTCTCCCAGTTTCTTCGCAACATCACCAACGGACAGGCCAGGATGTTCTCCTTTGATTTTTGGACGATACTCAGAGCAGAACAGGAAAAAGGCCAAAGGAGGCCTCTTGGGTGCATTGGGATCCTTGAACTTCTTTTTTGTCTCCTCTTTAGGAGGAATGTAGGTTTTCATTTCTTTCTCATAACGGGCGGTGTCCGCCTTTGCCATATCTTCAAATTTTCCTTTCTCTTTAGCAGACATGGTCTTCCACCTCTCTGAGCGCTTCTTAGAAAACTGAGAAGTTGACTGAAGCATCTGGGTGGTGCTTCTTAATGCTCCTCCAGACAGGTTTGCACAAAAAATGCATATGATGACATTTTGCCTCTCGGTTTCTTAGGATCTCCTTTGCCCATGTTTAGTTATTTTTTCTCAGCGAGGCACAGAGTTGCCCAGTGCCCATCCCGCTCTCACTTGCCCCAGCGCTGTCTCTATGGAGCTCAATGTACTGCAATGGCTGTGAGATCAGGAGCCAGACGCAGCCCAGCTCATTAGGTTTTTAACTAAAATATTTTGTCAGCATTACCATATCATTGTCCGTGAAGGAAAAGCAAAATTAGTGTGCAGGGTTTCCTGAGAACTGTCTCTGTTCCAGTTTTCTAGGGTTTACCAGAGCTCTTATACCAAAATTTAGTATGTAAATAAGAGAATAGATTTCAAGTACTGGAGAAATTGGTATAGTTTGAAACCTTTGCATAATATCAGCTGGACCTCAGCTCAACCCCTTAAGGATGAGTTTTATTAGAAAAAGCCAACTATTTTGTTGGTTTCTTCCTTGACTTGGATTTCTTCACTGACTTGGTATGGAGAGCTAACTAGAAACAGATGTCAACTCCTTGACCAGGACATGTTTCTCTTTCCCCATTCTAATAGATCAGCTTTAATGGATATCTTTAGTGGATATTGTAATAGATAAACCTTTTTTTTGTTTTTTAAACAAGCTTCATAGTGTGCATCAGAACAAACATCACCAGTCAAACTTACCTTTTACCAAGTTGCTTCGTTTTTTTTTCTTTGAGACGGAGTCTCGCACCTGTTGCCCAGGCTGGAGTGCAGTGGCATGATCTCCGCCCTCCCAGGTTCAAGCTATTCTGCTGCCTCAGCCTCTTGAGTAGCTGGGACTACAGGCACCTGCCACCATACCCAGCCAATTTGTTTGTGTTTTTAGTGGAGACGGGGTTTCACTATGTTGGCCAGGCTGGTCTCGAACTCCTGACCTAAGGCGATCCACCCGCCTCAGCTTCCCAAAGCACTGGGATTATAGGCGTGAGCCACCGTGCCCAGCCTGCTTCCATTTTTAAAAGACCATGATTGAGTCCAAGAGTCGGGGGATTTTTAATATTAATTCAACACTTTATATGTGTGCAGCACTGTACTGGGCACTAAAAATAAATGAAAGCACAGCTCTACATTAAGTTAGTTTACATGCATAATTTAAAGATACTTTCATTACACTTAAAAATACAGGATGGTAGGCCAGGTGAGGTGGCTCACACTTGTAATCCCAGCACTTTGGGAGGCCAAGGTGGGTGGATCACAAGATCAGGAGTTGGAGACCAGTCTGGACAACTTGGTGAAGCCCCATCTCTACTAAAAATACAAAAAGTAGCTGGATGTGGTGTCAGGTGCCTGTAATCCCAACTACTTGAGAGGCTGAGTCAGGAGAATTGCTCGAACCTGGGAGGTGCAGTGAGCCAGCATCGCGCCACTGTACTTCAGCCTGGATGACAGAGCTAGACTCCATCTTAAAAAAATACATATATACACACATACATATACATATATATATATATAGAGAGAGAAGATGCTATTTGCTTATATACTAATACAGTGTAAGCTGTGAAAAATAATTGGAGTAGAAGTTCAAAGCCAAGTTGGAGTTGAAGTAGGGGGACATAAACATCATTGAAGAACTTGAGCTGGGCCAAAAGAGGAACCATGATTCAAATAAGTGGAAATGGAAAGTCTTCAGCTATAAGGGAGCAGAAGATAGGTGGCAGAATTAGGATAAAAATATAAGCAATGAGAAGACTGCTTCCAACGTAACTAATAAGTTGGAAAGACAATTCTATGAAGAGCTAATCTTGGGAATGAATGCAAAAGAATGAAAGTAGGGGTGGAGGAAAGGATTGAATGATTGAATGACCTGTAAGAGTGAATTTCAGTTTTCCAAATTATGACATCCTTGTCTTGTTCCCATCTTAGAGGAAATGCTTTTGATTTTTTACTGTTGTGTATGATGTTAGCAGTGAGTTTTTCATATTGACCTTTTTATACTCAGATATTTTCCTTCTGTTCCTAGTTTGTTGGGTGTTTTTAATCATGAAAAACTGTGGAATTTGGCCAGATGCTTTTTCTGCATCATTAAAGATGATTTTTTTCTTTATTCTGTTAATGTGGTATATTATATTAATTGAATTCATATGTTGAGCCATGTTTGTACCATTGGCTACCTTTGAAAGTAATGTTTTATTAGAATAAAGTCAAGCTCAATTGTTTACATATTGTCTATGGTTGTCTGTCTGACAGAGACAGAAGTAATTATGACAGAAACCATCTGGTTTGCAAAATCTGAAATACTATTTACTCTTTAAAGACATTTTCTAACCTCTGCTTCTAGAATCATCAATATAAACATCATTATTAGTGTACATTTAGAAGATAATGAACCAATCTTTACTAATCAAATCTCTGTAAATTGCGTTTCTCACTATAGTTATGGTTTATCTCCCTGTCATAAGTAAGGCACATAATCTGATTAAGGGAAGTTAAATGATGGTTTTATGAAAAATGTTAAGTTAAAGAATTAATTTGTTAATTAATTCTCTGGTCATTTGAAGAGTTTTATTTAAGAAAAATAAACAGGAAGTAATGTCGTTTCTAATTCAAGTTCATGGCTTATATTTTGAAATGTTGTTATACTGATTAACCAACCTCTTTTCATCTCCCCCCTTCACCCATCCTAGCTTCTGATAATCATCGTTCTACCCTGTAGCTCCATGAGATCCACTTTTTATTTGTTTTTTAAGTAGACAGGGTCTCACTCTGTCACCTGGGCTGCAGTGCAGTGGCACGATCATCACACACTGTAGCGATCATAGCTCACTGAAGCCTCAAATTCCTGGGCTCAAGTGATCTTCATGTTTCAGCTTCCTGAATAGCTGGGACTTCTGGCATGTGCCATCATGTCCAGCTAAGCTTTTTACTTTTCTCTTTTGTTAGAGTCAGGATCTCACTATGTTGTCAAGGATGGTCTTGAAGTCCTGGGCTCAGGTGATCTTCCCATCTCTTGCCTCTCAAAGTGCTGGGATTACAGGCATGAGCCACCATTCTGAGCCAAGATCCATATTTTTGGCTCTTACGTGAGTGTGAACATGTGATGTCTTTCTGTACCTTGCTTATTTCATATAACATAATTACCTCCAGTTTCATTCAGACTGCTGCAGATGACAATATTTCATTCTTTTTTATGGTCTAATTGTATTCTATTGTGTATATATACCACATTTTCTTTGTCTATTCATATGTTGATAGATACTTAGGTTGATTCCATATCCTGGCTATTGGGAATAGTGTTGCAATAAACAATGATGTGCAGCTATCTCTTCAATATATGTTCCTTTCTTGTGGATATTTACCCAGCAGTGGGATTACCAGATCTTATGGTAAATCTACTTTAGTTTTTTGAGGAACTTCCATACTGTTTTCCATATTGGATGTGCTAAGTTACATTCCCACCAAGAGTGTACTGGAGTTCCCTTTTCTGCTTTCTACAATTAAAAGGAGTTTTAGTGTTTGATAGCACAGTATGGTAACTATAGTTATCAGTAATTTATTGTATTTTTCAAAATAGCTAGAAGAGAGGATTTGAAAATGTTTCTATCACAAATAAATAATAAATATTTGAGATGGTGGATATTCTAATTACCCTGATTTGATCATTACACATTGTGTGCATGTATCAAGATATCATATGTACCCCATAAATATGTACAATCATTATGTGCCAGTAAAAAAAGATATACCACTCTTCTATTTTTCTTATTGAATTTTATGTTTTTGTTTTCATAGGCGTATGTGGAATTTGATGATCTTGAATGGGATAAACGAGAGTGGGTTAAAGTTTATGAAGACTTTTCAGCTTTCTTGGTGGAATACCACTTAATCTGGGCCAAAAGGAATGACCCTAGCCAGACTCAGGGATCAAAGAGCAAACAGATTCAGTGGCCTGCATTGGTAAGATCTATTCCTGTTTCATTAAGCATTTTTGTTTGTTTGTTAAAAACAAAAAACAACAAAACAAAGGCCAGGTGTGGTGAATGATGCCTATAAAACTAGCACTTTGGGAGGCTGAGGTAGGATGATTGCTTCAAGCCAGGAGTTGGAGATCAGCTTAGGCAACAAAGTGAGACCCCATCTCTGCCCCCACCCAAAAAAAATTAGCTGGGTGTGTTGGCACATACCTGTGGTCCCAGCTACTTAGGAGGCTGAGGTGGGAGGATCGCTTGAGCCCAAGACCAAGACTATGTGAGTTACTGTCACGCCACTGCACTCCAGCTGGGGTGACAGTGAGACCCCATCTCTAAAAACAAACAAATAAATAAAAATTTAAGACCAAGAATTGAATAAAAGTTTAGATTCATCTTAGTGATTTATAAGTTAATATTTCTGAAGAGTTTCTGACGTATCTGGCAGAAATTTCAAAATACTGCCTTCATTTTGTTAAAACAGCTTTATGTGTCTCTTTGTTAGTATTCTGTCAGTTTATGTAGTTCATAAATAAGTTTATAAATTGGATGAAAGGCACCTGAGAGATAGTTGACTGTATGTCATGTGGAACAACTTTGCTGAATGAAAGTTTGTTAAGTAGCAGATGGAACACACTGTATTAAAATATTTAATAATGAGTAATTCTTCTTGATTTGTTAATCAGTTAAGTCATTGTGGGTGATAGAGGCTTAATGTGTAATTATATATTCAATTAATGGATTAAATTATTTCTTATCAGGATATGTTTCATTTAAGAAAATATAATTTTCAGCAAATTCCCTGGTAGTTTGAAGAGTTTTATTTAAGGGAAAAAAAAACAGGAAGTAAACAAGGTCACTAAATTGTATTAAGAAAAGAGCCATATTCATTTTAACATTGTTATCACTGTTTTCTGGCAGAACATCTAGCATGTAACAAATTTGCAGTATTTATAAAGTTTTCTTCTTAGGATACTATCAAAGAAATACTTTAAAAGCCACTGAAACATTATTGCAGGTGTTTAATATAACTAATGAGTTAGGGTAGTTCCTTTTAAATTTTTCAACAGTATTGAAAGATTAAAATAATACCTGTCTGACCTGTAGTTTTGATAGGAAACTTTGCATAGCAAACTAAAGAAGATAATTTTATCCATAGTAGAGTTTAAAAAGTATTTAATAAGTGTGTTGAATTCTTCATGTAAAAAGTTTAAACCATTACTAGCATTATTTTAATTTTATACACCTTAACCCAAAAACTGGATAAAATTTTGTGAGTAATTATGAATAATTATAACATATTGGTGAATTTTATATGAGAATTCTCAAAAGCAGGAAACAGTAGCACCAATAGTATGAAAAACTATACATCAGTATCATAGTTAAAAAATTAATAAAACTTTAGAAAATCTTTGCCCTTTCATGAAGGCAGTTAAAATTGAGATTTCCGCTTTGTATTCATAAAATACTGATTTTAGAGAGAATTTTTACTGGGAAATACTGTTTAATGATAATATTGTCATAATTTTACAAATTTGTTTCTGTTGAAAACCCCTTAGCCTTGAAATTAGGCCTACTTAAATTATCACCAACTTTTAAAAAAAAATTTTATCTTAGACAACAAAAATATATGTGGTGAAAAATTTGAAAAACACGGTGGTATAAAATAATAGAAAATTATCATCTTTAGTCCTGTCACTAAGAAATAAACCATATATATTGTATATGTAGTAATATATATTTATGTAATTTTTGATTTTTTTCAAATGAAATATATTGCTCTGGTTCCCCCCCTTTTTTTTGGCCATACTATTTATTTATTTATTTATTTGGACAGGGTCTCACTTTTTTAAGCAAGTTGGAGTGCAGTGGTGTGATCACAGCTCACTGCAGTCCTGAACTTCTAGGCTCAAAAAAAATCCTCCCGCTTTGGCCTCCGCAGTAGCTAGGACTACAGATGTGTGCCACCATGCCTAGCTAAAAAAAAGTGTTTTTTTCCGAGATGGAGTCTTGCTGATTCACCCAGGCTGGAGTACCGTGGCAGGATCTTGGCTCACTGCAACCCAAAATAATTTACTGATTAACAAACCAAGAAGAATTACTTGTTACTAAATATTTTAATACATTTTATTATTATTATTTTTTTAAATTTAAAGTTTTATTTCTCTTTAAAAAAATTTTTTTTTCTTTTCTTTTTTCTAAAGACAGGGGTCTCACCATGTTGGTCAGGCTGGTCTTGAACTCCCGACCTCAGGTGATCCGCCCGCCTGGGCCTCCAAAGTGCTTGGATTACAGGTGTGAGCCACCGCACCCAGCCCCCTTTAATACATTTTTTTTTCACCATGTTGGCCGGAATGGTCTCCATATTTTGACCTCGTGATCCGCCCGCCTTGGCCCCCCAATGTGCTGGGATTACAGGCATGAGCCACCGCCCTGGCTTACTTACTTTTTTTTTTTTTTCTCCCAGTATTTATCTTCTCAGTAGGTATGAAATGGCATCTTATTGTGGTGTGGTTTTGTTTTGTATTTCTCTAATGCTTAATGTGATGTCGAGCATCTTTTCACATGTTTATCGGCCATTTGTACGTCTTTTGAGAAATACCTATTCAAATTATTTGCCTGCTTTTGAATTGGATCCTGTTGTTGTTGTTGAGTTTTAGGATTTCTCTGTGTATTCTTGATATTAATCCCTTACTAGATACGTGATTCGGTAAACATTTTCTCTCACTTTACAGGTTGCCTTTTTACTCTGTTAGCAATGGCCTTTGCTGCACAAAACTTTTAAATTTTGATGAAGCCCAACTTGTCTGTTTTCATTTGTTGAAAGACTGTCTTTGCCCCAATGAATGGTCTTTGCCACCCTTGTAGAAAATATTTTGACTCTATATGCAAGGATTTGTTTCTAGGCTTTCTATTCCATTCCATTGGTCTATATGTCTGTTCTTATGCTGATACCAATACTGTTTTGATCGTTGTTGCTTTGTAGTACATTGTGAAATCAGGAAATGTTTTTCCGTCAACTTTATTCTTTTCCAGGATAGTTTTGGCTGTTGAGGGTTCCTTGAGATCGGCTATGAACTTTAGGAGGGAGTTTTCTTTTCCTCCAGAAAAAGGCCACTTGGATTTTGACAGGGATTGCATTGAATCTGTAGATGGATTTGGGTGGTAGACATCTTAATATTAAGGGCTGGGTACTGTGGCTTACACCTATAATCCCAGCTCTTTGGGAAGCAAAGGCGAGAGGATTGGTTGAGGCCAGGCGCTGAAGACCAGGCTGAACAACGCAGCAAGACCCCTTCTCTGCAAAAAAATAAAATAAGCCAAATGTGGTGGGTCACGCCTGTAGGCTCAGCTACTTGAGAGGCTAAGGTAGAAGGATTGCATAAGCCCAGGAGTTGATGGCTGCAGTGAGCTGTTTGTGTCACTGCTCTCAAGCCTGGGTAATAGAGTAAGATCTTGTCTCTAAAACTACACACACACACACACACACACACACACACACACACACACACACGTATAAATATTAACTCTTCTAGTCCTTGAACAGGGGTACCTTTTTACTTGTTTATATATTTTTTAATTTTGTTCAGTTGTGTTTTGTAGTTTCAGTGTGTATTTTACCTCCTAGTTAAATTTATTTTTTGATGCTCTTGCAAATGGAATTTTTTGTTATTTCATTTTCAAATTATTCATTATAGTCATGTAGAAACTAGCCGGGCATGAGCCTGTAGTCCTAGCCACTTGGGAGGCTGAGGTGGGAGGATCCCTTGAACCCAGGAGTGCAAGGCTGCAGTGAGCTCTTTGTACCAGTACACTCCAGCCTGGGTGATAACCAAGACCTTGCCTCCAAAAAAAAAAGAGAAAGAAAACTGATTTTTATATGTTGATTTCATATCATGTTACTTAGGTAATATCCTAGTCAATGGTGAAGGACTGAAAGTTTTTTCTCTAAGATCAAGAATAAGACAAGGAATCCCTGCTTTTGTCATGTCCATTCAACATAGTATTTGAAGTCATAGTCCAGAAATTAGACCAGAAAAAGACATAAAAAGCATTTAAATTGGAAAGAAGTAAAATTATGTCTATGATATGATCTTATATGTAGAAAACCGTAGACTTGACAACAACAAAGCCTATTAGAACTAATAAATGAATTTGACAAATTAGCAGAGTACAAAATCTCTGCCTTCTTTTAAACAGTTTTAGCTAAGACTGAATTAAAATTGTAGATCCTGCTTTTTTTGCTTAACATCTGTCCTCTACATTTCTCCTCATGAGTAGTAATTTAAGATCATTTTTAATGGCTGCATAATATTTACTGTTACAATGACCCATTTCCTTAATGTTTGGCATTGTAGTTGTTTCCAGTTTTGGGGGGCATTATAAATAACTGGGATAAATACCATTGTAAGCCTTTATCTGCCTCTCAGATTTTTAAAAATTTATATTCATAGTAGTAGAATTAATGATCACAGGGTATGAACTTGAAAGCCACAAAAATCTATCTCCTGTTAACTCTTCACAAATTGTCTAAAGATTGTACTGACTACCATTGTCCCCAGTCAGTGTTGGGGTGTTTTTATCTCCTCACACCCTTGTAAGCATTATCTATTTTGTTTATTTTGTTTTAAAACACAAATGTTTGGCCAAAACAGGAGGAATTTTACATCCTTAGGGGATGCAGCATTAAATGTTATTCTTTCTCTGCTAATTGGATATTTTGAAGTCATATTCGTTGTTTCAATCTGCATTCCTTTAATAGGGTGTATTTTTTTCATGTTAATGAGCAACTTGTATTTTTAGTGAATTGTTATTCTTTAGTACTTATTAGGGTTTTATGTTTTATATTTATGAGCTTTATATTATTACAAATATTATAACTTTTTTGTCATATTTGTTTCATAGTTTGCTCAGCTAATTGTTTGATAGCAAGTCTTTTTGAACTGTATGTTTATTTTTAAAGTCTATACAATGGGATATCGTCATTAATTCCAGTACTCAGGTTATGTGTGCTTGCCTGCTCTTCTTACTTCCTTTTTTTCTTTCTTTTGTTTTAGAAGATTGTAAAAATTAATAAGCAAGTGAAGTGGGAATGCTTGTTTGTAATACTTAAGAAAATAGTCAATTTAAGTTTCATAAGCATTTTGCAAATATTCATTTATATATAGTAGATATTACTGAGATTCTGTTGTTTCCTTTTCTGTTTATTAAAATTAGGCTTTTCTGAGGATGTCTATAAATAGCAATTATGAAGTTCAGCGTTTAAAAATTCCTGCAGCATAATGAAATACTGTATCTACAGATTTGAGAAATTTGAGGGATCTGTACATGACATGGCAATAGAATGAAATACAGAAGAAACTAATACTTTGTCTTTAATTTTTTACAAATTTAATGTTTCTATTTATGTGCACATGATACTTGCTTTATGTTCTTTTGTATTTAAACATGTTTGTATTTATTATCCTCTTTCTAGTTGTTTCGCTCCTCGTGTGGTACCTGTTAAATATTACATATTGGTTATGTTATCTTGTCTACCTCTTATACCTAGATATTAATGGAAACAGCAGTGTACCTGCTGGTTCTTGAGATCATGACAAGACAAAAACAAATCCTGTTGTCTCATTAACATATTTTAAACTGTATTTTTAAAAGTTTAACATAATTGCATCCTCAACAAAATATGGATAGTATAATACCCAGGCTACTTCTCTGGAATTGTCTGGTTCATCTTTCTTTCTAGGATACTAGTAGCAAAACATTTATGGGAGCACCACATGTACAATGCTGAAGTGGTGTCTATTTTTTTGCTTGGTCCTGTATGATCAGAGTACCACTTGAGGCCATTCTAATGCTGTAGGCTGAGGTAACTTGCATCTTCATGTAAGTTACTTAATAGATTGTTAAATTTTATTTACTTTTTAATAAAGTAAAATACTTGCGAAAGCACATTTATCTGCACCAGGGAAGGAAAGTGTTGGCATTCATAATTGAAATCAACGAATCACCTACCTAACTGGGTTAGGGCCCTGGCTCCATCTCCTTTAGGAAAACCTTCTGTGGGGAGTGGGGCTTCGACCCTAACCCAGGTGGGCTGTAACACTGCTGTATTTTCTAAGGGGCAGAGTTTTCTACTACTTTTCTGCTGACCCAGCCTTCCAGATCACCCCAACCAGTGCTCCTATATAACCATCTTGTGCTGTTACAGAACTCTGTTTTGTACCTCTGTTTTAACAATCAGCATATTCTGCTGTGTATTATACCTATTTGTTTGCATGTCTGTCTTCCCTTAATAGATTGTAAGTTCTTTGAGGACAGGAGTCATGTCTTAGTCATCTATGTATGGTTCTTTGGAGTCTAGCACAGTGCTTTACCCATCTTAGAAAGTAAGTAAAGTAAATTCTTTAAAGTGATGAATGTGCTGCAACCCAGGTAGTGAAAAAGAACCCACTAGGAGTTATCACAAGTTTTTTGGCTATTAACATGATAATATCGTAGGATAGGAAGGCAGAATCACCCAATTGTGGTAAAACTGTGAGTTACCAGTTTTAAACATGTCAATATATAATAAAAAACAAATACTAAAAAGCTTATAATGCCCATTCTAATCAGATACAAATTTGATTCCTGAAATTGCCAAGTGGAAAAATGTAGAATTACCTGAAGTGTGTTATTTTAAAGATGTTAGAGGAAGAAACAGACGTCCTTACAATTGACTTAAATATTCAAAAATTATTTGACAATTTACCTGAATTTCTGAATTGAGTTTTAGGAAACTCAGACTACTTTTTCTCTGTTTAGCTTTTCCTTCATACATAGGTAATTCTGGTTCAACCAGGAATTGCGATTACATCATAAACATGTACACTCTTAACAATTTATTTATTTTAAATTATTCTTTTAGTGAGAATGCTTTTTAGTTACTATCTGTTCTAAAAGAAACCCTCTCAAAGGAAAATAGAGTTCTCTGCTCTTTGGGACAAGATTACCTTTATATCCAACAGTTGTATTGCCAAAATTGGTCTAGATTATGACCTCAAGCAAATTTTACTAAAATGTGAAAATATGCCACATTCCAAATCAGAAATGAACTTTTGAGTATTTTCATTTAGAGTTTTTACGTATTTATAATTGAGTTTTCACAATTAGAATTAACAGTTGTATAGTCTTTTTGTACTTTGTTAAATAATGAAATGGAAGTAATGACAAAATATGATAACTTCAGGATTATTATTTCTCTACAAGGTAAAGCACTTTAAGAGATCAAATTATACATAATAAAATATTAAGCTTTTTAAATGATAAAATCTAATACTGGCATATATTGCAGTGGGTGAGTACACACACTCATATCTTATGGATTATAAAATGACATTATTCTTTTGTAAAGTATTATGTTGTAAGAACCATAAGAAGTTCATACTCTTTGATTCATTAATTCTAGTCTTAGGAAACTGTGCTTGAAAAAAGTTTTTAAAAAGTGTATTCAGTTCACCTAATTTTGTCACATACCTCGTATGAACCAGATACTGTGTTGGGGGCTGCAGATTACAAAAAAAGAAAGACTTAATGTTATGTGAAGAAAGATGTTTATTGCAGTCTTATTAAAGAAGAAAAAAATGGAACAACCTTGATATTCAACAATTTCTGAATGCTGTTAATATTTTGGCATATTATGCAGCTTTAAAAGTGATAATTATACATACTTTAAGAAAATGTAGAGAAATAAAATTTAAATAAAAAAACCTAAATCTTAATTATATCAGCACTAGAATTATGTATTTAAGAAGTATCAAAGGCTGGGGACAGTGGCTCATGCCTGTAATCTCAGCATTTTGGGAGGTTGAGGCTGGAGAATTTCTTGAGTCTAGGAGTTCAAGAGCAGCCAGCACAACATAGTGATACCCCTATCCCTACCAAAAAAAAAAAATTAGCCTAGTGTAATGGCCCAAGCTTTGTAGTCCCAGCTACTCAGGCAGCTGAGGTGGGAGGATTGCTTGAATCCAGGAGTACAAAGCTGTGGTGAGTTATGATTATGCCACTGCACTCCAGCCTGGGCAACAGAGCAAGACCCTGTCTCAAGGGAAAATATGTATGTTACAAAGTAATGAAAATCATTTCTTTACAATGATGGAATTTTGCAAAATAGTCTTTTCCCTAAAAGCAACTATTATTTTCTAGCAGATTGGAAATTTCATATAATGATGTTATTCAGTATTTTATATTTTGGAGATAGTTTTCTTCAAATGAGTTATTTTAGCAAACTTCTTTTAGATTTCTGTTAATACACTTTGTTAGGTACTGTTTCTGTTTTGCTAATGCAGCATTAAAAAAAATCTTTCCTTAATACATAAAGAATTAACACTTAATAAAAATGACAGCTTAAATCATAAAGTAAAATATAATGAAGATTATTTAAGGCTTGTTTTAAGTCTACCTGAATTACTTGTTTACTTGTAGATTTGCATGGTTTGATGTGACCTTAGATATTATAGACTCAATGAATGTTAGAATTGAGGGGGAAAAAAAGAACAGCATAGCAGTTATCAGGGAAGGCAGTATAATATGCCGTAAGGACATAGACTTTGTGGCATATTTTTTGGTTCAAATCCTGTTAATGTGTGGGTGAAATTAAGTTATTTATACTCTGTAGGTCTCACTGTGTTCGTAATAGTAATATCTGCCACACAAGAGTAGTGAAGATTAAGCAAGACAATATATAAATAAAACCTCAGTATAGCACTGCAGTGAGTTTAGATAGGTATGCACACTTTGAGAGAAACCTCCATAAGAACACCCTCACTTCTGGCACTAATTGCAAGTTTGAGGCATTCCAGAAACCATCCTCAGGGTTGATAAATCACTGGAAGATTGATGTAACTCACTGAGACCTGTTACGTTCATACCTCCTATTTATTTAATTAAGTTATTTATTTTTGAGATGGAGTCTCGCTGTGTTGCCAGGCTGGAGTGCAGTGGTGCGATCTCGGCTCACTGCAGCCTCCACCTCCTGGGTTCAAGTGAGTCTCCGGCCTCAGCCTCCTGAGTAGCTGGGACTACAGGTGCGTGCCACCATGCCCAGCTAATTTTTGTATTTTTAGTAGAGACGGGGTTTCACCGTGTTGACCAGGATATTCTTGATCTCCTGACCTCGCGATCAGCCCACCTCAGCCTCCCAAAGTGCTGGGATTATAGGAGTGAGCCACCGCACCCATCCCATGCCTACAGTTTATTGCAGAGAAAGTATACAAATTAAAATCAGCCAGGGGAAGAGATGCTTAAAGTACAGAATCCAAGGGGGATCTAAATGTGAAACTTTCGTCATCTTCTCCCTGTGCAGTCATGTCCAGCATTATCTCGTTATGTCCACAGTGTGTGAGTTTTGTCAGTGGAGAAACTAATCTGAGTCTTTGCTTTTCCAGTTTTATTGGGGTTCAGTATCACATACTGTCTGTGTGGCATAGCTTTGGTCTCTGGGAGATCAGACTAATAACTTTAGTTCTCACTTCCTCTGGAGATCAGAACTGATACTGAAATGCCTGAAGCCCCTATTGTAAATTACATTGTTAAACTGTCCAGTGGCCAAAGCCGCCACACAAACAAAAATACTCCTATCAAGCAGGTACTCCTATGAAGCAAGACATTCTAGAGCCCTGGAGATCATCTCTCAGTTGCCAAGATGGGAGGCCAGACATCTTTTTATTCTTTGGTGTATAGGCTATGCCTTGGCCTTTGGCCTCCAGTCTTACAGCAAAATGAATCTATTTGAACATCTACATTTAGTATTTATATGACAGATGTTGCAACAGTAACCCTCTGAATATGCCTAATAATGAGAGGAGCCGATGTTGAATAGATATACATTTAAGTAAACAGCCAGTCTAATTTATAAAGCCATTATATATATCATTTTCTTGTACTAATTTAATTACGGATTTTCTCCTTGATTTACACTGTTTTTGTATCTTATGAAAAATCTGTGCAGGACTGTTACCGTAGAAATTAGTTGATGGGCTGGACACGGTGGCTCATGCCTGTAATTCCAGCACTTTGGGAGGCTGAGGCAGGTGGATCACTTGAGGTCAGGAGTTTGAGAACAGCCTGGCTAACACAGTGAAACCCCATCTCTACTAAAAATACAAAAATTAGCCAGGTGTGGTGGTGCACGTCTGTAATCCCAGCTACTTGGGAGGCTGAGGCAGAATATGTTGAACCTGGGAGGCGGAGGTTCCAGTGAGCTGAGATTGTACCATTGTACTCCAGCCTGGGCAACAGAGTAAGACTCTGTCTCACAGAAAGAGAAAGAGAAAGGGAGAGGGGCAGGGGAGAGAGGGAGAAAGGGAGAAGGAGGGGGAGGGACGGGGGGGGGAGAGAGAGAGATATGATGGTTAGCTAATTCTTCAGGAGGCTGTTCATTTTCCATCATTATTACATCTTTGAGGAGGCTTTAACTAAATTTCCTGATACATTAGATGATCAATATCAATATTATAAGATTTATTTATATAAGGGGCTGGGTGCAATGGCTCATGCCTATAATCCCAGCACTTTGGGAGGCCAAGATAGGCAGATCACCTGAGGTCAGGAGTTCAAGATCAGCCTGGCCAATATGGGAGGACCCTGTCTCTACTGAAGTCCCAGCTACTCTGGAGGCTGAGACAGAAAAATCACTTGAACCTGGGAAACGAAGGCTGCAGTGATCCAAGATCGCAACACTGCACTTTACCCTGGGCAGCCGAGGGAAACTGTCTCAAAGCCAAAAAAAAAAAAAAAAAAGGATTTATTTACATAAGGTAAATGAATCTTACCAACAATGTCACTGTTATGCAATAGTGTGTTATGTCACCGCGTAATGCTGTTTTATTACAGAACAAATTTTTAAGAATTGCAGAGGAATTTGCTATGCCTCTTCAACAGAATTGACCTTTACCTAGATACTGTATATTTTCTTGGACAGATGTAGTTACAGTGGGCCCTTACTCGGTTGTTTCTGAGTACCAAGTCAGTTAAGAACAAAGCTGCTTACCTTGTCTCAGTTCACAGGCTTATACCAAGACTGGTTTCCACTATGTATATAGCATACAGTTTCCACTATGTGTATACTAGGGTCTCCATGCTTGCGAATATGATGTTTGATAGCATTTTGCTGCACAGACCATTCCAATTTAATTATAGAACTCTTCTGGGTACTGCTTTCCCATTAGAATGTTTCTTGAACATTTCCCAGGACAGTATATATATTTCAGGTTTGCAGGGTCAGTTAGTGCCCTACAGTAAACTGTCCCTCAAATTGAAATTTTTGGGTCCAGTCTGTGCTCCACACAGGACTGTTGTACAAAGAATTTGCCCAGCTTCTATTTCATACTATTTGAAATTAGCTTGGGTGGGCTCAGGCATTTTCACTGGTTTTCATTTAGCATGTCCTATAAACATTGCTTGATAGGAAGATTTATATGTATTCTGTTTTACAATACTTAGTATGGGAAACGTTCCCCAGTCAGACATAATAAATAACTCCACAATGCTTTCAGGTAAAGGAGACATAATACTGTATATAAAGTGTGTTCAGACATCGTGAAATAATCCAAACTTTTCCTTTAATCCCATAAACTCTTGTGTTCTTATGTCTTTCCAATATAACTTTAGCTCCTGTTAGGACTTCACCAACAGATTTGTAAGTTGTGTCCATGGGTCTCCCATGGATACATATCTACCCTTAACCATTTTATCCATTTAAAAGCTTTTGACTCTGGGTCCTCAGGTAGGGACTGGCAAGGGATTCAGGCCTTCTCTTCAGGCCTTATTTTAATTACATTGCAGAAGCATTGGCTTAGGCACGTTGAAGTTAGGTTCTTCTTAGTCATTTTTGCCTTTCAGTTTTTAAAGTTTCCTCAAACTATGGTGAATTGCCAGGCATGGTGGCTCACGCCTGTAATCCCAGCACTTAGGGAGGCTGAGGCGGGCTGATCACCTGAGGTCAGGAGTTCAAGAGCAGCCTGACCAACATGGAGAAACACCGTCTCTACTAAAAATACAAAATTAGCCGGGAATGGTGGCACATGCCTGTAATCCCAGCTACATGGGAGGCCGAGGCAGGAAAATCGCTTGAATATGAGAGGCAGAGGTTGCGGTGAGCTGAGATCGTGCCATTGCACTCCAGCCTGGACAACAAGAACGAAACTCCATCTCAAAAAAAAAAAAAAAAAAAAAAAGAAAATCCCAAAACACAAAAAGCAGGGTGAATAAAATAGATTTGTTTAGGACTCTTTAATGCAGGGAGACCAACATGGACTCCTGTTGGTTCACTTAACCTCTGAGAGTGCTGTAGTGTGACTTTTGTTTTGACTGCAATATTTTATTCATCCCATTTCTTAATAACTGTTTAAAGATTTACACCCACAAAAAACAAACAAACAAAAGATTTACACCCAGCTGGGACTTGTCTCTTGTGTCTCCTCTTTTTCTCCACTGTCTTACAAATCTTCATTGTCTGTTCTTTTGGCAAGACTTTTACCTATGGCATTGGGTCTGTGACTACTGGCTAAAATTGGATCTGGCCAAAAAGCAGGCTTGCCCAAGCATTAGGATTTGCATTTCTTTTCTTTTTTCTTTTTTTGAGATGGAGTCTCGCTCTGTTGCCCAAGCTGGAGTGCAGTGGCGCGATCTGGGCTCATTGTAACCTCCACCTCCCAGGTTCAAGCGATTCCCTGCCTCAGCCTCCCAAGTAGCTGGAATTACAGGCGCCCGCCACCATGCCTGGCTAATTTGTTGTGTTTTTAGTAGAAACAGGTTTCACCATGCTGATCAGGCTGGTCTCAAACTCCTGACCTAAGGTGATCTGCCTGCCTCGGCCTCCCAAAGTGTTGGGATTACAGGCGTGAGCCATCGTGCCTGGCAGGATTTGCCTTTCTTTTTATTTTGCTGTTCCAGATAACAATAATCAAGAGATTGTGTAGTAACCTTATTTATTGTTTATGTAACTTTTTTTTATGTATCCTGTGAATCAAGTCTTTAGGAGTTGGATTCATCATTTCTAAGTTCCACTGGTAACTTTCATTTCTACTAATTGATTGTAATACAACTGTAGTTGGATCTATTATTTGTAAATTCCATTGGTAATGTTTACCTCCAGTAACTGATTATAGCACAGCTGTAATCAGTTTTATACCATGTGTGACCTTGTAGCCACCCAGGAATCAAAGGTTTGTCATCCCTTGTTCTTTCTCTTCATTCAGTAAGTCAGCTTCAGCAAGTTAATGTCGTTCTCGTTCCCACTTCTGATACTATTGCAAGCTTGAGGGATTCCAAAAACCAACTTTAGGTTTGATAATTTGCTAGAAGAACTCAACAGAACTCACTGAAAATGTTATACTCATGGCTGTAGTTTGTTACATAGAAATGATATACATTAAAATCAACCAAGGGAAGAGAGACATAGGGTGCAGTATCCAGGAGGAGTCTAAATGTAGTTTCTGGTTGCCCTCTCTCTGTGGTATCATAGACAGCATAGCTCATTGCAATCACAGTGTATGACAGTACTCACAGAATATTGGCAAACAAGGAATCTCAGCAAAGTCTTTGGTGTTCATTGTTTGTATTGGGGCTTGAACACATACTGTCCACATGGCTGACCTTTAGTGTTTTGCTGCTTCCAGAGTGTCAAACTGTTACCTTCAGCTTTCCTTTCTCTGGAGGTCACAGCTATTACTCTGTGGCCCAGAACCATACTATGTGCTGTTATGTAGTAGGGTCTATGTGCTCATTATAATGATACTTTTCTTTGGTAGCATTTTCGTGCACGGACTGTTCTATTTCATTATGGAATTCTGAGTACTTTCCATTATAAATAATATTGTTAGATAGTCTAATGGCCAAAGCCCCCAAACAAACAAAAACACTTGTATCAGGCAAGACACACCAGAGGCCTACTGATTGTTTCCCAGTGGCTGAGGGCAGAAGCCAGACTTCTTTCAATAAGGTTGATCTTTCACTATATTAACGCCATATACAAAGCACTTTTATAAAAGCTTGTAGTTATGGTATTATTGTCATCATCCAGTTTAATGCCCTCTTTTTTCCAGTAAGAAAAGAAAGGCCTGAGATAATTATGTTGGTTGATTTGTTTACATTTATATTTGTTTTAATTAGTAGCACAACTGAGAGTGGAAATGGAACCAAAATAGTCTATCTATAGCATAACACTTTTGATTTTCTCCTCTAGTGGAGCTTATACCTGACCTTACTGAGAATAATCATGGAAAAGCATTAATATTTTTTAGTCAACCTAGTTTCAGGAAAAGTCTTAGAAAGGAAAACAACCTAATTTTTATTTTAGTTTATTCCTGATCAGACAATTTAAGATTTGGCGATATAAATGAAAATAAACTAAAATGTTTGTGTCCAGGAGGTATAGGGAGTAAGAAGAGAGATACACGAGTAGAAAATGAAACATTCAGTTATATAATAAAGGTTTATAAAAATGGGACAAATGGAGAGGAAGTGTCTGGCTTGGCTAAGGAAAAGCTACACAGAGGAGGATGAGGCTTGCTATTGTTTTCAATGCTGAATTAGCATTTTCTGATTAAATAAGTTTGGAAGACATTTTATGAGAAAACAGGTCCTGACTGAGAAATCCCAAGGTCTTGTGCCAAGCTAGAACATAGGTAGCCTAATTGTGATGGAGTGGCAAAAAATGGAGTAGAGAAGAGTAAGTAGGGGCTGGGCAAGGTGGCTTACGCCTGTAATCCCAGCACTTTGGGAGGCTGAGATGGGCAGATCACCTGTGTCTGGGAGTTGGAGACCAGCCTGACCGACATGGAGAAACCCCGTCTCTACTAAAAGTAGAAAATTAGCCGGGCGTGGTGGCACATGCCTGTAATTCCAGCTACTGGGGAGGCTGAGGCAGGAAAATCACTTGAACCAGGGAGGTGGAGATTGCGGTGAGCCAAGATTGTGCCATTGCACTCCAGCCTGGGCAACAAGAGCAAAACTCCATCTCAAAAAAAAAAAAAAAAAAAAAAAAGCAGAGATGAAGGCACAAAGGATCTTGTGTTACAATAACATTTTGGTAATTTCCCACCTATAGGGAATTGAAAGGCATTGAACAAAAATTATCTGGGTTAAATCATCAATTTTGTATTTTAAGTAGATTACTGTAGCTGCAGTATGATGGGATTAGAGAGAAGCTAGTCATACATTATCTTGTAATTTATCCCTTCATTTGATCTAGGTGAGACTTGGATAAATGTGTCTGGTGAAACATGTGCTTGGCCAGGTATGGTTGCTCACACCTGTACTCCCGGCACTTTGGGAGGCTGAGGCAGGCAAATCACTTGAGTCCAAGAGTTCAAGACCAGGCTGAACAACATGGTGAAACCCCATCTCCAAAAAATTGGCCAGATGTTTTGGTGCCTACCTGCAGTCCCAGCTACTGAGACTGAGGTGGGAGGATTTCTTGAGTTGCGGAGTTTGCAGCTGCAGTGAGGTGTGGTCCAGCCTGGACAAGAGAGTAAGAGCCTGTCTCAAAAAATAAACAGAAAACATATGCTTGTCTTTGGTTCCTCCAAAATTGCACCAAGATAGAAACAAGAAAAAAAGGATGAACAGAGTAAGAGATAATGGTGAGAAGATAGTAATATATTTTTAGAATGTAGGGAGTGGGTGAGAATTAGTGACCAGTTTAACAAAGAAAACTGGGACACACACTGTGCTTCATGCCTGTAATCTCAGCAGTTTGTTTTTGTTTTGTTTTAACCCCTTGCCCACTCCAATCCCAGCACTTTGGGAAGCTAAGGTAGAAGAATCACTTGAGCCCAGAAGTTGAAGACCAGGCAACATAGTAAGTCCTCGTCTCTATATAAAAGTTAAAAATTAATCAGGCAGGCTGGGTGCAGTGGCTCAAATCTGTAATCCCAGCACTTTGAGAGGCCAAAGTGGGTGGATCACTTGAGGTCAGGAGTTCAGGACCAGACTGGCCAACATGGTGAAACTGTCTCTATTTAGAAAAAAAAAAAAAGAAAAAAAATTAGCCAAGCATGGTGGTGCATGGCTGTAATCCCAGCTACTCGGGATGCTGAGGCAGGAGAAGAATTTGAATTGGGAGGTGGAGGTTGTAGTGAGCCACTGCACTCCAGTGTGGGTGAAAGTGTGAGACTCTTTCTCAAAAAAAAAAAAAAAAAAAAAAAATTAGCCCAGCACAGTGGTGTGTACCTGTAGTCCCAGCTACCTAGGAGGCTGGAGCCAGAGAGGGAGGATCACTTGAGTCTGGGAAGTAGAGATTATGGTCAGCCATGTTTGTGCCACTGCACTCCAACCTGCGTGACAGAGTGAGATCCTATCTCATAAAAGAAAAACCTGAACTCTAAATGTCATCAGAGGAGAATGCTAGCAGATTTCAGAAAGCTTCAAAAATTGAAGCTCCAGATGCTTTGCGTGGTAGAAGTGATGGTGGGAACTGATAATGCAGGAATTGAATGAAAAGTTGTATGAAGAGAAGAGAAGTAGACTCCCTGTGCCTTCCTCACACTTCTCACAGTTAGCAAGCTAACCTCTCCACTAATTACAGTATATTTTCTCAAATATCTGAACAGTAGAGGTTCTGGCTTTAAGATTTGACACATCAGAATTTCTGGTGGGACAAGTGCATTAAATGAAAATCCTTTTTCTAAGTGGTTCTTTCAGCCCCATTTATTTCATGTCAGCCAGGTACATACCCCCTGAAATGATTAGAGGATTGTTACCTCAGGGCAAGTGAAGGTCCCAGAGAAAAGAACAATAATAAATACTGGTACTAAGTGCCCTACAGTAATACTCACCAAGCCACTGTCATTCACAAAGTTTTTCAATAGCTTTTTAGTGCCTCATGCTTAATTGTGAATGCTTAGTCAAGGATCCTCAGTATTCTGAGCACTGATCATATTTTAGGAACTGTATATAAATACAATACACTAGGCCAGGCATGGTGGCTCATGCCTATAGTCCCAGCACTTAGAGAGGCCAAGGCGGGCAGATTGCTTGATCCCAGGACTTTGAGACTAGCCCGAGCAATATGGTGAAACTATATCTCTACTAAAAAATAAAAAAATTAGCCAGGTGTGGCAGTGACCACCTGTAGTCCCAGCTGCTTGGAAGGCTGAGGCGGGAGGATCACTTCAGCTTTGGAGGCTGAGGCTGCAGTGAGGTGTCATTGTGCCACTGCACTCCAACAGAGTGAGATCCTTCCTCTCTCTCTCTCTCTCTCTCTCTCTCTCAAACACACACACACACACACACACACGAGAAACTCTTTAAATTATTGTGATTTCCAACTAACTTATTGCTTATATGATGGCAAGAATTATACACTTAAATGTATTCAGTAGAGGCTGAATACCTGAAACTATTATCTGTTGAAGAGATAATGAATAAAAGATACGTTGATTATGAATTAAAAGGAATTTCTTGATTTTAGTGTTAAACCCCTTCTTTCAAACTAGTGATTTTTTTTTTTTTTTTTTTGAGATGGAGTCTCGCTCTGTTGCCCGGGCTGGAATGCAGTGGTACAATCTCAGCTCATTGCAACCTCTGCCTCCCAAGTTCAAGTGATCCTCCTGCCTCAGTCCCCCTAGTAGCTGGGATTACAGGCAGATGCCTCCATGCCCAGCTAATTTTTGGATTTTTAGTAGAGATGAGGTTTCACTATGTTGGCCAGGCTGGTCTGCAACTCCTGACTTCAGGTAATCCACCCGCCTCGGCCTCCCAAAGTGCTGGGATTACAGGTGTGAACCACTGTGCCCAGCCCAGGCTAGTGATTTTAATGAAGCCAGTGTTTCTAAAGTTGCATGAAGAAAGGAAGTGAACCATTATTCTGAATATCCTCTTAAATTGTTTTCCAGAATTAAGTACATTTAAAAAGTAGATTTAAATTTTTTCTGCTCTATTGTACTTTGCTTTCCATATTTCTTGAGTGAATCAAATTTTGAGGAGTTAGATATTCTTTTTTTTTCTTTTTCCTTTTTTGAGACAGTCTTGCTCTGTCGCCCAGGCTAGAGTGCAGTGGCGTAATCTCAGCTCACTGCAACCTCTGGATTAGGGTATTCTTACTGAGTCATCAACTTAAGATATGCCTTAAAGTTGAGAGGAAGCCAATTTTTAGTTTTAATTGCTTTCAATTATTTGTCAAACTCCAGAGACATTTCTGCTTTTTGTCTGACTTTTGTTTCTATTTAGTATTTGATGTATGCCAAGTTCTAGGTATACAAGTATCAAGTTATTTGTTTTGAGATGGAGTCTCACTTTTGTTGCCTGTTGCCTAGGCTGGAATGCAATGGCACAGTCTCAGCTCACTGCAACCTTTGCCTCCTGGATTCAAATGATTCTCCTGCCTCAGCCTCCCAAGTGGCTGGGATTACAGGCACGCACCACCACGCCCAGCTAATTTTTGTATTTTTAGTAGAGAGGGGTTTCACTATGTTGGCCAACTCCTGACCTCAGGTGGTCTGACTGCCTTGGCCTCCCAAAGTGCTGGGATTACAGGTATAAGACACCATACCTAGCCTAGTTATTTATTTCTTAAAACATTAAAATAACTCACTTAAGTTTAAAATCAGAAAGTTTAGTTATTAAAAAGTAGATTTAAAACCAGCCAGAGTTAATATTTGAAACAGTTCATTTTTAATGATGAAGATCATGAAAAACAATTAAAAGTATTTAATAGAAACTATATTTTTTAAGCCTGGTGCGGTGGCTCATACCTGTAATCCCAGCTACATGGGAGGCTGAGGCAGGAGAATCACTTAATCCCAGGAGGCGGAGGTTGCTGTGAGCCAAGATCGCACCTACTACACTCCAGCCTGAGTGACAGAGTGGGACTCTGTCTCAAAAATAAAAAAAAAACTATGCTTTTAAAATCAGGTTTAAATATATTTGAAACATGTAACTTTTATGGTGAATATGTAATATATATCTTGATTAGCAATAATTGTTTTAACATAAGCATGCTTTCATTATCTAAAAGCTGTTTATCCACCTACCTGTCTGGTAACTATTCTAATTAGTGATTTCTGATGATTTTGGTTTGAACAAAAATGTTTACATTGGATTTTCATTAAATTAAACATATATGTCAAGTTTCCTTTTAGGAAATTACTGCATGACTGCAAGTTTAATCTTACTAAGATTGTAAGCCAAATTTTAAAATTAAGGTGCTGGAAATAAAAAGACGTATAAGGTTGGATTGAAACATACCCAGAGATTAGGTATACAATACCTGCTTGCTACATGTTTAAACAAAGTACATTTTAAGATTTCATTTATTTGGGGACAGAATCTCACTCTGTCACCCAGGCTGAAATGAAGTGGCATGATTATAGCTCCCCATAACCTCAAACTCCTGGGCTCAAGTGATCCCTCTCACCTCAGCCTCCCAAGTAGGTGTGACTTAGCCAGCTACTTGGGAGGCTGAGGTGGGAGGATCATTCTTCTAAGAATGCACCATCACACCTGGCAAATCTTTTTTTTTTTTTTTTAAGAGATGGAGGGTCTTGTTATGTTTTCAAGGAACAAAAAGTATTTTTTTAAAATGTTATACTGACTGTTAGGAAAATATGCAGATCCAATCTTAATTCTCTTGAGCCTGAAAGTACTGGATTACCATATGGAAACAATATCAACCCATTCTTACAAAAGAGTTTTAAATTTTCAGTATTTTTCTTTAATAACAGTATCTTGATTAGCATTTCTGTGATATTGGTAACTGATAAAATGTCTTCCTGAAACAGATGGAAAGGACCAACTCAATAGCTAGAAAAGTTTCAACTAGATTAAAACAAAGTTAAAACTTGTACTGAGACCACAAAATTTCTGTTATTGGTAATGAAAAGTGTTATTTTTATTTAAATGTCAAACAACAATATTCAATAAAATTCAATTCAATTTTATATCTAATAAAAAGTTAGAAATTGGATAGTCATATTCAAGTAAATTGGTCACATTATATGAAATACAAAAAGAAATGAGGGAAATAAAACCGGTTCTGCAAAAATGTTTTGTCATTATAAAAATATTAAATCACATTTTAAAAAATTTACTTTTGAAGAAACTGCTGTATTTTAAGAAAATGCAAGTAAGTAGGATAAATTCTCTGCAAAACATCCAGAACAAATGTATGAACATAATAATATGTGATTTATTTATTACCATGATAAATGTGCACAAAACCTTACACATGTTAAATAGTTGTGAATGTAAAAACAGTGGTGACAGTGACTATGGCCGAGGCCAGTTATACCAATGGCTAGGTAACAGTGGGAAATTATAATTGTCATCTTTAAGATGTGATACTAAAACAAATGTTTCTTTCTAATAATTGACAATACTAGGATTATAAAACAACTACAATTTAAATGGGAATTCGGGCTCTCAAATATTCTAGTATAGCAGATGTTCCTTTTATTAGCATGGCTGCTCAAAGAATATGAAATGGATTTCTATCTGGTAGTAATGTTTTTAAATTCACACAATTACCAGGCTCTGGTGGAAGTTGTAGGAGTTCATTATTTTGAAGGTTACTAATCAAAACTGTTTTAAATATGAGTGTATATTGTAGAACTTAAGGTAGTATTTTGAACTAGATAGTTTTAACTGGCCTCCTTTCCAGACTGCCTTTAACAGCCTCTGGTGTATGGAGGTATTGCAGTCTCTCCTATTAGATTGAAACTTACTTGGGGGAACCCCACCCCATTTTTCTACTGCCATATGTTCAAACCTTTATGCAGTTTTTTTCTGTTTTAAAATCTTGTTTTTGTTGTGATTTTATTAGGATTTTAATCCTAATAAAAACCATATTACTGAATTTTCATAGTTAACTTTTTCTTTTTTTCCCCTATTCTAATCCTAATCTATATTATATCTTAATTATATTAAAGAGACAGGATCTTGCTATATTGCCTAGGCTGGACTAGAGCTCCTGGCCTCAGCCTTGTGAGTAGCTGGGACTATAGGCACACACTACCACATCTAGATAGATGCAGATTTTTTTTTAAACTCAATTTCTTAAATTGTTATGTCACATTTCATTATTATTGTTCTTTTATTTTTTATATTGAAAATTAACAAAAAATACTTTTTACTTTTTTTCAATTTATTTAAAAAAAAGATGGGGTTTCACCATGATGGCCAGGCTGGTCTTGAACTCCTGACCTCAGGTGATCCACCCACCTCAGCCTCCCAAAGTGCTCGGATTACAGGCGTGAGCCACCGCTCCCGGCCACATTTCATTATTTTATCCAAACATGACAATTAGTTGCCATTTACTACAATTTAACAGAATGTTTAGTTTTTCTCAGGATTTCCATGATCTTGTAGAGCTTTTCTGGTTTTGTCTATTTCTTAAGCCATAGTGAGTTTTCTGTGGTTATAATCTGTGAAGAATTTTCATATTCTAAAATAGATGATAGTTTGGAGTCATTTCTTTGATTCATTGACCTTTTCATTATAAATATTTCCTATATCTGTTCATCTCTTTTGTTATACTTGGAATTGCTAGGGATTTTCACTTTTTCATTACTGTAATTCACAACAGTCAAGAACAGCAAGCTATTTAAAATAAACATGAAGAGTGTTGATTCTGCCCAGAAATAATACAGTTGCCATGTCTACATGTGTTCTAATTTGAGAATTGTTTTTTTTTTTTAAGTTCTTGGAGGCTGGTGGGGGAGTCTGTTTTGGCGATGAGTCTAACCAGGTCTAAAAATGCTACGGAGTTTGTCGTGTGTGTGTGTGTGTGTGTGTGTGTGTGTGTGTGTGTGCGCGTGTGTGTCTGTCTGTCTGTCTCTGTTTTAAACACAACATCATATCTGTGTTGGAAGATAAGTTTTTTCATTCATTAAGTATATTTGAATGCTTACTGTGAGCTAAGATTATGTAGGTACTATGAATCTTTGCCGTCTAACACAAATAGGTAACTGCAATTGTGAAGAGTTTTATGAAAAGTAAATACGAATCTCTTTTGATACTCTTTTAAAGCACATTTATATTTACCATTTAAAAATATATTTGTGTTTTTAAAAATATATATCATAATATCAATAATCTGTTAATACTAGTTAATTTTTGAAGGTATACCAAGTTCCAGATATTTTTCTCAGTGCTTTACATTATTCTTTCGAGGTAGATACTATTATTCTTGTTTATAGATGAATAAACAGACATAGGGTAGTTAATTAACTTGCTAGAGTCAGAATCAACTGCATAATGAATAATTGTGAATACTATAAAGTTAAAAGTGAAAATCTTCTCTCATTCTCTTATTGTATTTCTTGGGGTATCCTTAGCTAACACATTTGTTATATGTTTATATATATGTATGTATGTATGTATGTATGTATTTTTTTAATTATACTTTTGATTCTGGGGTATGTGTGCAGATCATGCAGAATTGTTGGCATAGGCACGTACATGGCAATGTGGTTTGCTGCCTCCATCCCCCCGTCACCTATATCTGGCATTTTCCCCCATGTTATCCCTTCCCAACCTCCCTACCCCCTGCTGTCCCTCCCCTAGTTCCCCCAACAGACCCCAGTGTGTGATGCTCCCCTCCCTTTTTCCATGTGTTCTCATTGTTCAACTCCTGCCTATGAGTGAGAACATGCGGTGTTGATTTTCTGTTCTTGTGTCAGTTTGCTGAGAATGATGGTTTCCAGATTCATCCATGTCCCTACAAAGGACGAAAACTGATTGTTTTTTATGGCTGCATAGTATTCCATGGCA